>SKCR01031078.1:0-31091 GCA_019454045.1 Zanthoxylum bungeanum
GATATTATTTATATTCAAAATATAAATCCAGTTATTCACATCTAATGTGTTTATCTCAATATCATCTTGATATAATGAACACTTTAGTGTTCTAGAATATAAAGGTACACCCGCAGCGGGTTATACGCGATATAGAGATAATGTTCTAGTCAAACTAGCTACATTATAACAGTTTCTAAATTTAAGTACTAACCCGAAGGTAGTTCCTAAATTCAGATATCTACGTTAAAACAGCGACTTTCGTCCCGTTTTCAATTTGCAGATAAATCTCAATTGAAGTCAGTATCCTGTTCAAAATAGATTCTGAACATCAATATATATATTTTATGTACCACACTAAGTATCTAAAATCCAATTTTAATACTAGCTGTGAACATAATTATGACAACATAATGGATTAAGCACTTAAGTTATCATTCCATGATCTTCCAAAGATTATGCTCTACTATTTGCTTAACTCTGGCTTAGGCATAATACATTATTTTATCAAATAAAATAACTTATTATTTTTCCAGGACCATCGTGAAATTTATTCCCAATTTGAAAATTAAAGTCGTTTAAATACATTTTCACCCAGGATTATGTCTTAAACATTAATCTTTCATTTTTATATTTGATTCTAATAGTCCAACTATTTAATCAACGATTGTGGTACTATTTATTATAATGATTATAATAGTCCAACTATATAATCAAATATAATCTAAATTAATTAACCTCAATTACATTGATTAATATAGTCCACTATAAAATCAACTGTAAACTGAAATTAATTAATTCAAATATATTGATTAATATAATCCAATTATATATAATCAATATAATACAGTCCAACGATTATTAAACAACAATTTAAATATTAGTCCAACTAACATTTAATCTAACGACGAAATAATTTGAATGAGCGCGTATGGCGAGTAATTGAACGAGTATTGCAAATTCAATTCTTGCCTCCCACTATTTTTCGGCGAGCCTCTAACCCTCTGTCGAGTACTCGGGAAACCGTGTTTCCTAGTGGGCTTGGATCCCGTTAAATATCACACAATCTTGACTTGGCCAAAAAATGTATGATAATTAACTAGGTAGATCTCGAAGATCAATTGGATCTCATCCAATTCCTAGATCCAGTAGGCGGATATCCAAATCCTAAACATATATTTTATATATGCCAAACATCCAATGTATTACCTAACCTTTTTCCTCTGAATCAACTAAGCCTTGGCTTGGCACAACAAACTTAGTGATCCCAGTCAAGTGTGACCCATTGACCATGGAAAGCTTCGTAATCAATGTCGATGGACAAGAAGTGGTCTTGACTTTGGCCAACAAACCACAACTTGGACAAGACACCGATATGGAACAAAGCCTTCGTGATTCAAACACATCTTCGACGGACAAAGGGCTTGACTTTGGCCAACAACCCAATGCCAATCTCGGATCTTGAGTAAGAATCACTCAATGGAAGGAAAGACACTTGATATTAAGCGAGGGTTTTTTGCGTGCAATTGGCTACCAATTTATTATCTTTATTAAGGTCTCATCTTCATACACCCTTAAACATGCATTCTAAACACATAATAAAGCGCATATGAAATAAATAATAATGATATGCGGATGGATACTTTACATTGATCCTAGATCAAATCTCTCATTTTCTCTCTCCAAAGCTAGCACATGTATTTCTTCTTCTACCCGTTACACTACACTTCTAAAGAAACCTCATTTACATTGAGGGGAATAGGTGAGAAGAGAATACAAATAGTATAGAGGTGATAAGGCTGGACACGCAGGTCCAATTTAATAAATCAAATTTATTACAACAATTTCTAAAATTGCCCCACCCGACTAATATCCATCCGATATACATTATTCATGCATCACAACCATGTATTCATACAAGCATGTTATCAATCAATCTAATCCAATTAATTAATCTGATAATTAGTGATCATCCAATGTTCAAACAACGATTTGATTTTGCTCGAGTCAAACTCGTTTTGCGAATAAGTACTGAAAGTACGAATTCTTGAATTAAATTAAACTACAACATTAAATCCAATTTAACATGTATTTAATACTAATTCACTATTCAATTCCAAATTGAATATTACACTTTATTTAATGAACCTTTACGACTTAAATTCCAAATTTAATCGCAATGGGTCTCAAAGCCCAATTAACATCTAATGTTTATTTAATTAAAGTCCAATGGGCTTTTAATTAATTTCTTAAGGCGTGGACTTTTGGTCAACTCGGGTCAAACTGATAACCAAAATCCAATCCGGGAGTTACCCCATAAGCCTTTAAATTAATTTTGGCCCAATTAAATAATTAAGGTCCATTAAGTCATAATCGGACTTTATGGATGCGGTTTTGGGCCCAATTGGATCCAACCAAATTGTCCTAAACCTAACTTGGTACAACCAAGCCCAAAAGCCCAATTACAACCTTAAGGCCCAATTTCCAAAATAAGCCCAAATTAATTAACTTATAAAATTCCAAATTCCATAATTAATTAACCTAAGTGTAATGCACAATTGACCACCCAATTAATATTTCAAAAATATCAATTAGCATACTTTATCATGCATTTCTACATCAAATAATGTCCAACACAATTTATTAAAATCAAACCCAATTTACATGCTTAAAGTCTTGGCAATTAGGGGTTTTTTTAATCCGATTTGGTTTCAATCAAATTGAATCCACAATCATCATTTCCCAAATCAATTAAACTCATCTAATGAATCAAAATACAAAAAACACAATGAATTTCATATACAATTGAATTCGGCCAAGCCTACTTTAATTTGGGAAAATTGTTCCAAATCAAAATTCAATCCAATCAAATTTCAATTCAACATTACCCACTTGTTTCAAGTCATCCAATGATCAAACAAACAAAAAATTCACCAAGATATTAGGGTCTCAATATTCGACCAACATAAGCAATTTGGGGAAAATTGTTCCAAACTCATTTTCAACAAATTGATCCAATCAATCCTCAATTAAACATACTTTAAGCATTCTAAATCATCCAATTCATCAAACATGCTCAAAATCAAGTTTACCCAAATTTGTCATGCCCAAAATTTGGGGAAAAATGGATCCAACCAAATTTCATGAAATTGATCATGCACAACATCAATTCAACCTCATTCAAGCATACTATACTAAACAATTTAATCAATTGATGCTCAAATTGAGTTTACCCAATTTTGTCAACTTTGGCCTACACAAAAAATTGGGGAAATTTGTTCCAAACACAATTTCTTCAAATTGATCTAATCAATCATTAATTCCAACTCATTTAAGCATACTATAACAAACAATTTCATCAAAACATGCCCAAATTCGTTTTACCCGATTTTAACCCTAACTTTTTCATGCTTGTTCAAGGCTCTGATACCATTGTTGAGTTCCTAATTAGGTCCCAAGAATCATCCAAAACAAGAAAAAATCGCATGAATACATCAAGGAATAATGGCGAAAACATATACTCACAATGATTGGTTTGAGATGCAAAGAACACAAGTCTTTTTCTTCCTCCATCAAGCTCGGTTTTGGCCATTTTTGGAGCTACTGAACTGCACGGTGGGGCTGTGAAAATGTCTTCAAAAATCGCCCATGGTGGTCTCCATTGAAGCTCCAAGCTTTGAGATTCCATGCTCACAAACTCACTTCCCTATCACCTTTGTATTCCTCCATGAGTGTGCTAGCACTTAGATCTTGCAACAAGATCCAAAGCTTCTCCATTTGCTCGGTCAAACCAGAAGAAAATAGATGAAGAATCGGTCTTGGAGACCTTTTGAGAGATGAGCAATTTAGGCTCCCAAAATACCAAATACGTGAACCTCCAAAAAACAAGAAGATGGAGCACGTGAATGATACAATAATTTGCCAAAAAACCATGTACTACTCATTGTCCAAGAGAGAGAGAATTGCTTTTGTATATACATATATTCTTTATTCCATTTACCAAGTAAAATGAATAAAATATATATATACACAACAATTAATTCAAAAGTCAAAAAGGTACAAGTCCTATCAACTTTCAAATAATCACCTTTCACTATTCACATCAAGTCACTTTAATAAAGTGACAACATGTCATATCATCACTCAAAGTGACAAGTGATTTGACAATTGACGCGACTAGTGATTTGACGCTTGATGCGACTTGCGTGCCGCGCTCGAATTCGAAATACGAATGCGCTCGCAATCACTCTCGGGCTCGGGTTCGCTAATTCCAAATTAACGAATTTTCCGCCGCGTCGTGATTAAATGATTATGCCTAGCGAAATCACTATTCACATCGCTAATGAATTAATTCAAAATTAATTCGTTCGCCCGAATTAAAATCTAATTTTAATTCCGCGTCGAAATCCAATTTCATATAATATATCGAATATATTATTGTATCCGATTAATTCTAAATTAATCGTTCTCTCTCTTTAATTAATATTTTATCCTAGATAAAATATCTTCATAATTAATCCTAGATTAATTTTCTCTCTCTTCGAATTAATCCCAGATTAATTAAAGTGCGAGTCATACGTCATCGGTGAATCTTCAGGAAGCGACCCATGAGATCTCCGGATATGTTGGCAGTAAATACGGTTATCGGACTATCCGAACACGTAAGTACCTCGTACTACGTTTATACCGATTTACAAGACAAGTTGGCTTCTAGCAAAGCGCCATGCCTACCCAATTCTCCAGAAATATTCTTACAGGAATATATAGATCTGTATCAAGCGTAGTATACCGTAGTATTGTGTATATCAGCCCAGTATCGGATAGTCACGTGCTAGGGCTGGGGCTGGATAAGTGTCTGCCCCGTCCGAAGCACATGTCGGATGTCTGGTAACTAGTCTCTATAATCGGATATACATGACCTTGTCATAATATCCCGATGGCCGGCCAGCACTTAAGAGCACTAATACCGTATCCTGCGTGACATCATCTCCACTATGACTGAAGTGATACTTCCGTCTCGACATCACACCTAATACACTACGACTCTCTGATAAACCCAGAAGTGGTGTACGCAGAACCGGTTAAAGCCCTGTACCACCAAGACCAAAGTCTACCGATTATCGCAAGTATTAGCGATGTAAGTCTCAGGTTAAGACTATACACACCTACCTTGATTTCGGCCTCCCATAGACACATAGTCATAATACCAATGGGATTCCGAGGGGTCTATCCAGAGCGAATATGTTTCCCGTACCATCGGTGAAACACAACCTCCTATCGCACTTGCATAAGTATCCAATACTTAAATATATGAGAACTATGCCGTTGTGCCCTCACAACGGGCACAAGTGCAATACTAGCCTATTCCGCATTATCGATGTCCTGTCTGGATAATACTACGACTAGGGATATTTAATGATTTATCCTACGTGGACTGATATTGTCTCATATCATTCTCTGTCCAGGAACAAATCATAGGGACCTCTCATCATTTATGTATCTAAGGTGATCTAATCACAAATGATAAGAGTGCAATCTCCTTTGTCACATAGTTAATTTGTACAACAACACCATGATCTGTACAAATAGTGATGCTATGGGTCATATTATCCAACATATAATACAGTCGACTTTCAATTTACGATATCGAAATAACACTCGAAACTAATTTCCGAAGTTATACCACGACCATGGATTTACTAGATCGTAAACAAGTGAGGATGCATATGCCCTGTACATAGGACTGACAGATCATTTCTTGATACACACTGGATATCATGAGCATCAGTCTACACCCAACGAACGGGTGGAGGTCTGATCATGAATAGATCGTAGACGTGACTGCCATCCAAGTATAGAGGATAACTCATATATCCCAATGTGGTATCTCGAGTCGAAGGACTACTATGCTCGCTCAACTCGAGAAGATTCCTATTGACGTTGGTGTACCATCTATTAGGAAATCTTCAGTGAGTCATTCAGTGTCTTATCAAATAAACACCTACATGTCTATACGAGTCTCCCGACACTCATGGTTCACTGGGATAAACCATCGGACCAAGTCACGATATACGACATGTACTGGTCTCAGTGGATTTTACTAACCGACCCGTGTTAGTAAATCTTGACCAGGAACTTTATTTAAAGATATACATCTTATAGTGCACTTCCCAATGTCAATTACAAACTACGTTGTAACTACGTACTATATTGTAAATCCTAGGGTCTTTGTCTAATATACATGTATCACTAAACCAGATTTAGTTTCGATCTAATCGTAATCAGATATCTAATCGTAATTAGATCGAATAAGTGTATAAAAGACAATGGTGCTACCATTAAATTAAGTAATATTATGGAAAATAGAATTGCTCGTATTCATGAATCGGTCATAAATACGATCCGGATTGGCACTCCGAGCACCAACCCTAATAATTTCTCCCACTTGATCTAGTGCCAATCCATGATATCCTATACACATCTTAATGTGTATCACATACTCATGGCCCTCAAGTGCTCACCAGCACTCAAGAGGTAGGCAGCAACACGTAAGCCCACTTAACAAATCAAGTCTGTCCAATAAACCTAACCGTTTTCCTTAACCTACATCATTCATATTTTGTAGAATCCAAATTCCACATCAATATGACTCAGATGCTATATTAGTAATGTGCTATAGGTACTAAGTTGTCTATGTATTTAGAATCAAATCCAAATACTATAAGACAACCGCAAGCACAAAACTAATATCAACACCTCTAATTATTGAGGTCACTTTGCAACTTCCTAAGTCAATACCTCAAAAGTCGCAACTGATTCCACTAATTCAGTAGAATCAACAGTGACCCTCCCACTGCATCTTTTCTGAATTTGTATGACATAGACCATCTAATGTCATAATTAGGATCAAAACTAATCTGACATTATGGTTGCATATTAAATTCTCCATGAATAAGAAACTCGTTCTTAATATCTCAAAGATCACAAAGAACATGTTTCAAGAATCATCATATGGTCTGCAGCATTTCAAAATAACTCGTAACAATTATGATTAAATTGACATCTTTAATCGCACATAATATACTATTCATTACGCTATCATCCTATGATTCATAAGATTGACTAGACATTCCAATCAATCTCACTTTCGACAAAGGAATCATTCTTTACGAAAGATGAATATTATATACATAAAAGACACGTTAACTGTCAAACAGTTATACTAACTGTCATACAGATAGTCTTATTGTGTCCTTTATTAGATCATATCTAATGCGCGACTAATGGGAGTATCTCACAAGTCTCTCAAATTTATATATTATATAAAACTTTATATCAAATATATCAGAGACTACTCACACTGCTTCTACGCATAAAAGAAGACTTAGGATATATAATACTAGAAAGAAATTTGTACGCTCCCACTGACCCTACGGACAAATACGTATTCTCTATATTTCGATAAAACCAGACAATCTAACTGATATCAAAATCAGAGAACACGGATTTTCGAAAAGTTTATCTGAGTCAACAATAGGCTCTATAAGTGAGTATATCAAACTGTGATTTTAGCATAATACTAACTATAAGGCCATTCTAGAATGAACTCTTCAAAGAAACCACACGGATCTCTCATTCAAAGAAACCATTCAAGAATGCCACTTTGCATTCTGTAGCCAAAATACAGTTTAATATTAAAATTAACCAACAGATCTTTATTGTTCAATTAGTGCGACTAGAGACAGGTATTCTCAGAATCTATAATAGATCGCTAAGTATAACCTTTCTCACTGTCATACTGTAAAGGTCAAACCTTTATGAAGCTCACTTTGCTTTTGCTGCGCAAATAATTTGCACATTTTATGAACTATTCATAACAAAAGCTTAATCAAGTTCAAAACTCGATCGTAGTAAGCTACGAACAATATTAGATCTATGGTTCAATGCTAATTTCCGAAATTGATATCAAATATCGCTTCCACTATGAGTTATAAGATAATTTTCTTCGATAAGAAAACAACAGAATCATTAAGTATCAAATACTTTGTAAATGATTCTGACATCATATTGAACTTATATGGAAGATGTCTAAGGGTATTTTCATCTTATTAATTATGTAGTTCCACTACAGTTCATCATTCTCACATTTGACTTCAATAAGTCAAGTTTTTTTCTATAATCGTCAATATCTGATGTTACTCACCAAGTAATAAAACAATTTTATTACTCGGGATCGTAGAAAATATATTCTATCAAACAGAATACAATATTCCATTAAATAGAATAAATGATAAATCTTTTGTTGGACAATTATGACCCATAGCAACACTATTTGTACAGAACATGGCGTTGTTATACAAATTAACTATGTGATAAAGGAAATTACTATTTTATCATTTGTAATTGGATTACCGGGATATATAAACGATAAAAGTCCATATGATTAGTACCAGATTAATAAGATATGAGACTGTTGGATAATATGACCCATAGCGTCACTATTTGCACAGATCATTGTGTTGTTGTAGCAAATTAACTATGTAATAAGGAAATTGCACTCTCATCATTTGTGATTAGATCACCATAGATATATAAATGAAGAGAGGTCCCTATGATTAGTTCCTGGATTGAGATGATATGAGACAGTATCAGTCCACAAAGGATTAATCATTAAATATCCCTAGCCGTAGTATTATCGAGACTGGACATCGATAATGCGGAATAGGCTAGTATTGCACTTGTGTGCGTTGTGAGGGCACAATGACATAGTTCTCATATATATAAGTATTGGATACTTATGCAAGTGCGATAGGAGGTCGTGTTTCACCGATGGTACGGAAAACAGCTTCGCTCTGGATAGACCCCGCGGAATCCCATTGGTAGTATGTCTGCGTGTCTATGGGAGGCCGCATCAGGGTAGGTGTATATGGTCTTAACCTGAGACTTGCATCGCTAGTACTTGCGACAATCGGTAAACTTTGGTTTTGGTGGTTGGGGGACCTAAACTGGTTCTGTGTTCACCTCTTCTGGGTTTATCAGGAATCGTAGTGCACTGGGTGTGATGTCAAGATGGAAGTGTCACTTCAGACATATGGAGTAGATGACCACGCAGGATACAGAACTAGTGCTCTATAAAAGGTTGCAACCGTCGGGACAATATGACTAGGTCAGTATTGCCCGATTTAAAGAGACTAGTTGCTTGATGTCCGATATATGTTTCGTACGGGGCAGACACATTTCCAGCCCCAGGCCTAACATGTGATCGTCCGATACTGGATCGATATACACAATACAATACAATTTTATACTACGCTTGATACAGATCTTAATATTCTTAATTGGATATGTCCGGAGATTTGGGTAGACATCGTGCTTTGCTAGGAGCCGACCATGTCTCGTAAATCGGTAAAACGTAGTACTTAGTACGTACGTGATTCGGATATTCCGACGACCGTATTTACTTACTATTTATCCGGGGATCTCATGGGTCACTTCCCGATAATGCATCGATGACGCATAACTCGCACTCATTAATAATCTGGGATTATATAGAAGAAAGAGAAAATTAATCTAGGATTAATTACGGAGATATTTTATCTAGGATAAAATATCATCTAGAGAGAGATAACGATTAATTTGGAATTAATCGGTAAATTAATATATTCGATATATTAAACGAAATTAGATTTCGACGCGGAATTAAAATTAGATTTTAATTCGGGCGAACGAATTAATTTAGAATTAATTCGTTAGCGACGTGAATAATGAATTCGCTAGGCGTAATCATTTAATTACGACGCGACGGAAAAATCATTAATTTGGAATTAACGAACCCGAGCCCGAGTGTGATTGCGAGCGCATTCGTATTTCGAATTCGAGTGCGGCATCGCAAGTCACATCAAGCGTCAAATCAATCGTCACATCAAGCGTCAAATCAAAAGTCACTTTGAGTGATTGATTGATTGATTGATTGATGGAAGGATTGATTGATTGACTTGCATCACATCACTTTATTAAAGTGACTTGTGAATAGTGATGCAAGTTGGTGCAATAGTGACAAGCTAATAACTTTTATCATTTTATTTTATTTGATAAATGATTTGGTAAATGGTTTTAGCATATTTTCTTGGAAAATATATAATGCATTTTTTGGTAAATGCTTTAAAAAAAACATTCACTCACTTTTTCCATCTCTCTCTCTCACCCTTTTCTTTCTTCTTCTCACGCCATTTTTGAATCTTCTTAACTGGTTTCATACCAGTTTTGGCGTGAGCTTGGGGAAGCATTTGAGTGATTTTCATTTGATGAAATCAAGTGCTAGCACACTTGTGAACATTGCGAAGGTGTTAGGGAGGTTCACCCATGAGGCGGGACTCATCCAACGGAGTTTGGAGCTTCGTTTTGAGACCCGAATGAGCTCAAACCAGTGAGCAAATCTGCACAGTGGGCGTGACCAAAACAGTGGGTTTCTTGGCTTCGTTCGTCTCCAAATCGACTCAACCGATCGATGTAAGTATTCCACTACCTTCGTCGATGTATTTACACATGTTTTCATTGCTTGTTTGATCTTGGGACCTTAATAAAAACCAACAATGGCATCAAGAGCTTAGGTTCAAGCATGAAATTTGTAGGGCTTAAAATTTGGGTAAATGTGATTTGAGCATGATTTGAATAAATTGATTGTTTGAGTATGCTTATAACATGTTTAATTTCATTTTGGTTGGTTGGACTAATTTGACGAAAAATGATTTGGAATTATTTTCCCCAAAATTAATACCTTGGCCGAATGTGAATGGAATTTTGGGATCTTGGATTTTTTGATTTTTTAATTCATTTGATGAGTTAGAATCGATTAGGTTGACGTTAATTTGAATCGAATTGGATTGGATTTCGAATTGGACAAAAATCCCCAAAATCTTACCTTGGCCGAATTGGTGTTATTGCCCTAATGTCTTGGTAATTTTGATTTTGTGATATTGGATGTGTATAAAATCAAAATGGATGGTGATTTGATGTCGATTGTGGATTCGATTGGATCGAAACCGAATCAGACACAAAATCCCTCTTTTGGCCGAGACTAAAGAAGCATGTAAGTGGGTTTGATTTTTCATTTTGTGTGTTGGACATATGATAATGAATTGAGTATGATTAATTGGACTAATTTAGTGTTTTGGAAATGTTGATTTAGTTAATTAATCATGATATACACTTTAGGTAATTAAATTACGAATTTGGAATTTGGTAATTTAATTAATTGGGCCTAATTTTGGAAATTGGACTTTAAAATTGTATTTGGGCCTATTGGGCTTGATTTATCATGTTTGGTTTAGGCCAAGTGGATTAGATCCATTGGGCCCAAAACCTTAACCATAAAGCCCAAATGCAACTAATGAACCTTTAAAGTTCAATTGGGCCTAATGTGCCAAGATTGATTTATGGGCTTATGGGGTAAATCCCGGATTGGACTTTGGTTATCGGTTGACCCGAGTTGACCAAAAGTCCACGCCTTAAAAATCAATTAAAAGCCCATTGGACTTTAATTGAATTGACGTTGGACGTTAATCGGTCTTTGAGACGCGTTACGATTAAATTTGGAATTTAAATCGTAAAAGGTTTATTAAATAAAGTGCAATATTTAATTGGAATTGAATAGTGAATTAGTATTAAATGCATGTTAAATTTGATTTAATGATGTAGTTTAATTTAATTCATGAATTCGTACTTTAAGTACTTATTCGCAAAAACGAGTTTGACTCGAACAAAATCAAATCGTTGTTTGAACATTGGATGATCACTTAATTATCAGATTAATTAATTTGATTAGATTGATTGATAGCATGCTTATGTGTGTGAATACGTGGTTGTGTTGAATGAATAATGTATATCGGATGGATATTAGTTGGGTGGGCAATTTTAGAAATTGTTGTAATAAATTCGATTTATTAAATTGGACCTGCGTGTCCAGCCTTATCACCTCTATTCTCTTGTATTCTCTTCTCACCTATTCCCCTCTATGTAAATGAGGTTTCTTTAGAAGTGTAGTGTAACGGGTAGAAGTAATACTAGTGCTAGCTTGAGTGAGAAAGGGAGAGATTTGATCTAGGATCAATGTGTAAAGTATCCATCCGCATATCATTATTATTTATTTTCATACTCGCTTTATTATTTATTTAGAATGCATGTTTAAGGGTGTATGATGATGAGACCTTAACAAAGATAATTAAATTGGTAGCCAATTTGCACGCGAAAAACCCTCGTTATATATATATTAAGCGATTATCCTTCCATTGAATGATTCTTGTTCAAGATCCAATTGGCATTGGTTTGTTGGCCAAAGTCAAGACCTTGTCAATTGGATGTATTTGAATCATGAGAGTTTTGTTCCACATCGGTGTCTTGTCCAAGTTGTGATTTGTTGGCCAAAGTCAAGATCACTTCTTGTCCAACGACATTGATTACGAAACTTTCCTTGTCAATGGGTCCCTCTTAACTGGAGTCATTAGGTTTGTTGTGCCAAAGCCAAGGCCTAGATGATTCGGAGGATATGGTCAGGAAAATGTATTAGATACATTGGCTATAAGTAATATGTTAGGACTTGGATGTCCACCTAACCGGATCTAGGAATTGGATTGGATACAATTGATCTGTGAGATCTACCTAGTTAAATAGCATACAACTTGTTGGCCAAAGTCAAGGTTGTATGTTATTTAATAGGATCCTAGCCCACTAGGAAACACGGTTTCCCGAGTACTCGACAGAGGGTTAGAGGCTCGACGAAAATAGTGGGAGGTAAGTATTGAATTTGCAAACATCGTTCAATTACTCGCTAAACACGCTCATTTATATTTTACTCGTCACATTAATCAAAAGTATTAGTTGGACTAATATTTTATGTTGTTTTAAAAATATATATATAGTTGGACTATATACAAACTTATTCAATATATAGTTGATTTTATAATTGGATTATAGTAATCAATATAATTGAATTAAAATCATAGTTGATTTTATAATTGGATTATAGTAATCAATATTAAATTATAGTTGATTAAATAATTGGATATTGTAATCATTATAATAAATAGTACCTTATTAAAAATTGATTAAATAGTTGGACTATTAAAATCAAGAAAGAATTGAAAGGTTGAATATTTAAAATATATAATCCTTGGGATTAATGTTTAAATGATTTAATTTTCAATTGGGAATTAATAATAGGTTAATTTATTTGATAAAATAACTTATTATGACTAAGCCCATAATTAAGAAAATAGTAGAGCATAAAATCTTTGGAAGATTTATGTGATGATGACTTTAATGCTTAATTAATATACTTATCATAAATCTATCTTTAGATTTAAAAGTATTAAAATTGCAATTAATAATTCTTGGAGAATTAATTGACTGTTCTAGTGGAGAAAAGTCAAAGTTTGCAATTGGGCATGTAGCACAAGGTGCATATCGTTTCGATATTCCGAAACCCAGGCTTGGCCAAAGGTTTGTGAAATATTGAAAAGAATAATTGACATATCCCGAAGCGACTACCATTTGGATATGGAAGACACGAAGGAGTTGAAGAAAGGGCGAGGCTCTAACTTTAAAAATATTTGTCAAAGTTATGTTCACTACTAGTATTGAAATTGGATTTTAAATACTTAGTGTGGTACATAAAATATATGTATTGATTTTCAGAATCCGCTATGAGTTGGATACTGACTTTAAACCGAGATTTCTCTGCAAATCGGAAACTGGACGAAAGTCGCTGTTTCGACCGTGATACCTAAGTTTAAGAACTACCCTTTGGGTATGTACTTAAATTAGGAACTGTTATAATGTAACTAGTTTGACTAGAGACATTATCTCTATATCAGTGTTTAATCCGTTGCGGATAAAACCTTTATATTATAGAACACTAAGTGTTTTATATAAAGATGATACTGAGATAAAATACATTAGATGTAAATAACAGAATTTATATTTTGAATATAAAGAAAAATCTCAAACATATAAAATGACAAATAAATAGCTCAAATTGATTTGATCAATAGAGACTTATTTTGGCATTGTTGTCTAGGACACAATTAAAGAAGACTCGTATATCCACACTTTTGAAGAGTGGGTACTAGGACTGATTTGACTATTCAAATAAGGTCAGCAAATCTAGTTTATTAGGTAAAGTACCTAAAATACTATTTACTTGGTAATGGTATAAGGGCCACCGATCTGTTAGCCCTATTCATGGTGAAGTTAGTGGGCCCATATCTAGCTGGACTAGATGTGAACATGAATATTTCGTGACCTTAACAGATGTAGCATCACGTTATGGTTATGTGTTTCTTTTGAAGAACACAGATCGGAAACTTTAGAGTTTCGACACGAAATAGAAAACAGATCGGCTATAGTATTATGCCGCCACGGTAAGACCGTATTGGAAAATACTTAAGCGGTAAGTTTCATATATAAATGAAAGAGTACGGTATTCTTTCATATAAGGACTCCTCTCGAGACACATCTTTTAGACGGTGTGTACGAACTAAAACCGAATTTTGTTGGACATGATTAGGTTTATCACGAGTCGCTCTGAGCTACTATTTCCTTCTACAGGATATGTATTTACAGTGCAAAACTTATTTAGAATAAGGTTCCATGAAAATCTGTTTGACAGATGTCATATAGGATATGAACAGGGAAGAAACAGGGTTTCTCATTCCTGATAATTTGAGTATGCCAGGCATAACGTTTGGATGATACCAAACTAAAAGACCCAAATTGGATAAGTGCCAATATAGGTTATCCTAATGGAAACCTTAAGTATAGTACTTATAAATCTCACATGAGAACAATGTGATTGTTGCTCACCATGCGGTTTTCCTGAGAGGAATACCGATATGCAGTGCTCAGTGGGAGGATAGTGATACTCGATGAAAATTGGTGTAATACTGTTCAAGGCACGAAGTCCTTAATGGAACACAAACAGTTCATCAATAATGAATCTGTACCATTAATCTTCAAATACACAAGAACTTCGTAGATCGGATAGAGTCAGAAAACAACCTAGGGTATGGGTTTCTGATCTAACCTCATAAAGATGTCAATCTTATGAAGGTATATCCATCCGACTACGTTTTGAGGAAGTGATACGATGTTTCGACTACCTATTATGGCAAAGTGCCATGAATCCGAAATGGATTCCATGTATAACAGCTATTTCGGATACTAGTTGTTGTACCACAAGGCATTGTGCCTATTGGTACATTAAATGTCTTCAAGGAAGACATACATGGATGGCAACATACCTACGTACAAAGCTAGGCTTTTGACGGAGGTATCGTTATCAACATCGTGTTAATAACGGTTCAACCTTTTGCTTGTTGCCATGGTAAATCCATTTTGAAGATGCTTGTTGATAACTGTATATTTCATTTATGAAATATGTCAGTTACAAATCAAAATCGCTTTCCTGAAAAGGAAACCTTTTGGAGAATGTTTATAACATTCTGACGATTTTGTATAACCGACAAACAAGGTTTGCGGATTACTCAATCCATGTTTGGATTGAAGCAAGCATAAAGTTCTTGGAACTGTCGTTTTGAAATAATCATAATGGTTTATGATTTAACTCAAAACAAAATAATTCTTGTGTATATAAGGAGGTTAGTGGGAGCGCACTGACAGTTTAATTCCCATAAAGCAATGGGTGAAAGCTTGGCTTTCATAGATATTCTTTCATAGAAATTCTCTATAGAATTCTGGGGAGTAACAACCTTTATTCAAGGAATAAAGATCTACTGGGATAGATTTGGAGTTGTTAACACTCTCTGAGAAATTGTACATTTAAAATGTACTTGTATTGGTGTCTCATACGCTTCGAGCATATGGAGTCACAATTGGGTCAATCCAAGTGATAGTCACTGGATTGAAATTAAGAACATCTGTTAGTATCTCAGAGAACTAAAGATGCTGTCTTAAACTATGGAGAAGGAGAACTTGAAGTGACTGAGATCACTACAGCAAGTTTCCAAACAATTAAATACTTCGGTACTATAAAGTTTGAACACCGGGACAGTGAGCTGGAAATCTTCCAAGCAAGATAACTGTTGCCGAATAAACAACAAATGCGGATTATTGCTGCAGCTGAGGCAGCAATAGAAGTCTTTTGGATTGAAATAAATCTAATTAGATTAGATATAGTTCTGTTAGCAGCTGAGCTAGGCATCAGCACATGCTAAGGAATTAAAGGTCTCATCGACGATCCAGATATATGCTTCTATATCATCTGATTCGTTCGGATCATACATCGTGGCGATGTGATGATCGTATAAATCGCGTCAAACGATAATCAAACAATCCGCTGACGAAAACCTTTTCTCAGCAATTTGAGCGAACCATACATAGTTCGGGTGTTGGACACTTGAGTGACTCGCTATGTGCCAAGTGGGAGATTGTTGGATAATATGACCCATAGCGTCACTATTTGCACAGATCATTGTGTTGTTGTAGCAAATTAACTATGTAATAAGGAAATTGCACTCTCATCATTTGTGATTAGATCACCATAGATATATAAATGAAGAGAGGTCCCTATGATTAGTTCCTGGATTGAGATGATATGAGACAGTATCAGTCCACAAAGGATTAATCATTAAATATCCCTAGCCGTAGTATTATCGAGACTGGACATCGATAATGCGGAATAGGCTAGTATTGCACTTGTGTGCGTTGTGAGGGCACAACGACATAGTTCTCATATATATAAGTATTGGATACTTATGCAAGTGCGATAGGAGGTCGTGTTTCACCGATGGTACGGAAAACAGCTTCGCTCTGGATAGACCCCGCGGAATCCCATTGGTAGTATGTCTGCGTGTCTATGGGAGGCCGCATCAGGGTAGGTGTATATGGTCTTAACCTGAGACTTGCATCGCTAGTACTTGCGACAATCGGTAAACTTTGGTTTTGGTGGTTGGGGACCTAAACTGGTTCTGTGTTCACCTCTTCTGGGTTTATCAGGAATCGTAGTGCACTGGGTGTGATGTCAAGATGGAAGTGTCACTTCAGACATATGGAGTAGATGACCACGCAGGATACAGAACTAGTGCTCTATAAAAGGCTGCAACCGTCGGGACAATATGACTAGGTCAGTATTGCCCGATTTAAAAGACTAGTTGCTTGATGTCCGATATATGTTTCGTACGGGGCAGACACATTTCCAGCCCCAGGCCTAACATGTGATCGTCCGATACTGGATCGATATACACAATACAATACAATTGTATACTACGCTTGATACAGATCTTAATATTCTTAAATGGATATGTCCGGAGAATTGGGTAGACATCGTGCTTTGCTAGGAGCCGACCATGTCTCGTAAATCGGTAAAATGTAGTACTTGGTACGTACGTGATTAGGATATTCCGACGACCGTATTTACTTACTATTTATCCGGGGATCTCATGGGTCGCTTCCCGATAATGCACCGATGACGCATAACTCGCACTCATTAATAATCTGGGATTAAATAGAAGAAAGAGAAAATTAATCTAGGATTAATTACGGAGATATTTTATCTAGGATAAAATATCGTCTAGAGAGAGATAACGATTAATTTGGAATTAATCGGTAAATTAATATATTCGATATATTAAACGAAATTAGATTTCGACGCGGAATTAAAATTAGATTTTAATTCGGGCGAACGAATTAATTTAGAATTAATTCGTTAGCGACGTGAATAATGAATTCGCTAGGCGTAATCATTTAATTACGACGCGACGGAAAAATCGTTAATTTGGAATTAACGAACCCGAGCCCGAGTGTGATTGCGAGCGCATTCGTATTTCGAATTCGAGTGGGGCATCGCAAGTCACATCAAGCGTCAAATCAATCGTCACATCAAGCATCAAATCAAAAATCACTTTGAGTGATTGATTGATTGATTGATTGATGGAAGGATTGATTGATTGACTTGCATCACATCACTTTATTAAAGTGACTTGTGAATAGTGATGCAAGATGGTGGAATAGTGACAAGCTAATAACTTTTATCATTTTATTTTATTTGATAAATGATTTGGTAAATGGTTTTAGCATATTTTCTTGGAAAATATATAATGCATTTTTTGGTAAATGCTTTAAAAAAAAACATTCACTCACTTTTTCCATCTCTCTCTCTCACCCTTTTCTTTCTTCATCTCACGCCATTTTTGAATCTTCTTAACTGGTTTCATACCAGTTTTGGCGTGAGCTTGGGGAAGCATTTGAGTGATTTTCATTTGATGAAATCAAGTGCTAGCACACTTGTGAACATTGCGAAGGTGTTAGGGAGGTTCACCCATGAGGCGGGACTCATCCGACGGAGTTTGGAGCTTCGTTTTGAGACCCGAATGAGCTCAAACCAGTGAGCAAATCTGCACAGTGGCCGTGACCAAAACAGTGGGTTTCTTGGCTTCGTTCGTCTCCAAATCGACTCAACCGATCGATGTAAGTATTCCGCTACCTGCGTCTATGTATTTACACATGTTTTCATTGCTTGTTTGATCTTGGGACCTTAATAAAAACCAACAGAGACAGTATTAATCAACGTAAGTGTAGGACATAGAAATCGGTGACGCTGTTCCAGGCTCGCGGCCCAGTCAGGAGTACGGAGTAGCCCGCGGGGGACTAAACCGGAGAATAAAAGATTCGCCACCCAGCGTGAACTGGGAAATGATTTAAGGCCGCACTCACCCCTCGCAAGGGAATCCCTCAAACCGTTGGGTTCAGAATGGTCTCTCACTTATGCCACTTGTAATGAACGGATTCGCGCAATAATATAACCAAGTCTACGCAACATACACATGCAAGAATAACCTGTATCTAAGTTTGCATACAACCTATATCTAAGTTTGCATACAACCTATATCTAATTTTGCATGCAACCTATATCTAAGTTTGCATGCATAGAAGTAAATGAAATAAAAGCAAGCACGCAATCTCATGAACACATTAAGTTGATAAATGCGGAAATATGAATAAATAATAATTGTCTAAACATAAACATTGAAAAGATACAATTAAGTTCCTAACACGAAAGAAATAACTAAATCATGCATGAAGATAACGTGTTATTTCTAATGAACCATGGATGAACACCAGATTAGATAAAACGAAATATATGCGTTTCTCAAGTAGTACGTGGAGTTGTATCCCAAGTTCAGACCGCACTACCGTCCATTCGGATTTGGCTACGGAATTTACGTCTGGGTTTCCATCCGATATACCACGAGAGATAGCAGAAAATCATTCATCCAACAACAATAACATACATAAACCATCAATACGCATGTGGAGGAATACTAATAAATAATTGAAAGAGATGAATGAGAGTAAATAAAAAGGTGCCCTCAGGTCTTACCTTTTAAGTCGCCTCTTGGAAGTGCGTTATGCAGCCGTTGGAAGGGTTAATGCTCTGCAACTCCTCCGGTTCATTGGTTCTATACTTTCCTTCGTTGCTTCACTATTTTAGGCTGCTGTTTTCTCTGTTTTTGTTGCTGTTTCTAGTCATTTTTTTTGTTACTGTTTGCGGTAATTTGGGGCTGTTTTGTGTGACTGTTTTTGCGATTTGGGGGACTATTTTGGTTGTAGTTTTCGGTGGTTTAGGGGACTATTCTGGTTGCAGTTTTTACGGTAATGCATGTTGGACAAAATGACCCATAGCGTCACTATTTGCACAGATCATTGTGTTGTTGTAGCAAATTAACTATGTGACAAGGAAATTGCACTCTCATCATTTGTGATTAGATCACCATACATATATATAAATGAAGAGAGGTCCCTATGATTAGTTCATGGACTGAGAAGGATATGAGACAGTATCAGTCCTCGAAGGATTAATCATTAAATATCCCTAGCCGGAGTATTATCGAGACTTGACATCGATAATGCGGAATAGGCTAGTATTGCGATTGTGTGCGTTGTGAGGGCACAACGGCATAGTTTCTCATATATATAAGTATTGGATACTTATGCAAGTGCGATAGGAGGTCATGTTTCACCGATGGTACGGGAAACAGCTTCGCTCTGGATAGACCCTTCGGAATCCCATTGGTATTAGACTATGTGTCTATGGGAGGCCGAAATCAAGGTAGGTGGGTATAGTCTTAACCTGAGACTTACATCGCTAATACTTACGATAATCGTAGACTTTGGTCTTGGTGGTACAGGCTTTAAACCGGTTCTGCGTACACCACTTCTGGGTTTATCAGAGAGTCGTAGTGTATTGGATGTCAGGTCAAGACGGAAGTATCACTCCAGTCATAGTGGAGATGATGTCACACAGGATACGGTATTAGTGCTCTTAAATGCTGCGCGGCCATCGGGATATTATGACAAGGTCATGTATATCCGATTATAGAGACTAGTTACCAGACATCCGACATGTGCTTCGTACGGGGCAGACACTTATCCAGCCCTAGGCCGCACGTGACTATCCGATACTAGACCGATACGCACAATACAATAGTATACTACGCTTGATACAGATCTTAATATCTTAAATGGATATGTCCGGAGAATTGGGGTACTTGGTACGTACGTGATTCGGATACTCCGACGACCGTATTTACTGCCAACTTATCCGGGGAACTCATGGGTCGCTTCCCGATAATCCACCGATGACGCACAACTCGCACTCTTGTATAATCTGGGATTATAATTGAAGAGAGAGAAAATTAATCTAGGATTAATTACGGAGATATTTTATCTAGGATAAAATATCATCTAGAGAGAGATAACGATTAATTTGGAATTAATCGGTAAATTAATATATTCGATATATTAAACGAAATTGGATTTCGACGCGGAATTAAAATTAGATTTTAATTCGGGCGAACGAATTAATTTAGAATTAATCGTTAGCGACGTGAATAGTGAATTCGCTAGGCGTAATCATTTAATTACGACGCGACGGAAAAATCATTAATTTGGAATCGGAAACTGGACGAAAGTCGCTGTTTCGACCGTAGACACCTAAGTTTAGAAACTACCCTTTGGGTATGTACTGAAATTAGGAACTGTTATAATGTAACTAGTTTGACTAGAGACATTATCTAAGGGAAACCATAAGTATAGTACTTATAAATCTCACATGAGAACAATATGATTGTTGCTCACCATGCGGTTTTCCTGAGTGGAATACCGATATGCAGTGGTCAGTGGGAGGATAGTGATACTCGATGAAAATAGGAGTAATACTGTTCTAGGCACGAAGTCCTTAATGGAACACAAATAGTTCATCTATGATGAATCTATACCATTAATCTTCAAATACACAAGAACTTCGTAGATCGGATAGAGTCAGAAAACAACCTAGGGTATGGGTTTCTGATCTAACCTCATAAAGATGTCAATCTTATGAAGGTACATCCACCGACTATGTTTTTGAGGAAGTGATACGAAGTATCGACTCCCTATTATGGCAAAGTGCCATGAATCCGAAATGGATTCCATGTATAACAACTATTTGGATACTAGTTGTTGTACCACAAGGAATTGTGCCTATTGGTACATTAAACGTCTTCAAGGAAGACATACTTGGAAGGCAACATACCAACGTACAAAGCTGGGTTTGACGGAAAGGTATCGTTATCAACATTGTGTTAATAACGGTTCAACCTTTTATCTGTTGCCATGGTAAATCCATTTTGAAGATGCTTGTTAATAACTGCATATTTCATTTATGAAATGTCTCAGTTATAGATCAAAATCGCTTTCCTGAAAAGGAAACCTTTTGGAGGATGTTTACAACATCCTGACGATTTTGTATAACCAACAAACGAGGTTTGCGGGTTATTCAATCCATGTTTGGATTAATGCAAGCATAATGTTCTTGGAACTGTCGTTTTGAAATAATCATAATGGTTTATGATTTGAATCAAAACGAAATAATTCTTGTGTATATAAGGAGGTTAGTGGGAGAGAGCACTGACAATGAAATTCCCATATAGCAATTGGTGAAAGCTTGGCTTTCATAGATATTCTTTCTATAGAAATTCTCCGTAGAATTCTGGGGAGTAACAACCTTTATTCAAGGAATAAAGATCTACTGGGATAGATTTGGAGTTGTTAACACTCTCTGGGAAATTGTACATTTAAAATGTACTTGATATGGTGTCTTATACGCTTCGAGCATATGGAGTCACGATTAGGTCAATCCAAGTGATAGTCACTGGATTGAAATTAAGAACATCTGTTAGTATCTCAGAGAACTAAAGATGCTGTCTTAAACTATGGAGAAGGAGAACTTGAAGTGACTGGGATCACTGCTGCAAGTTTCCAAACAATTAAATACTACGGTACTATAAAGTTTGAATAACGGGACAGTGAGCTGGAAATATTCCGAGCAAGATAACTGTTGCCGAATAAACAATAAATGTGCATTATTGCTGCAGCTGAGGCAGCAATAGAAGCCATTTGGATCGAAAATAAATCTAATTAGATTAGATATAGTTCTTTTAGCAGCTGAGCTAGGCGTCAGCACAGGCTAAGGAATTAAAGGTCTCATCGACGATCCAGATATATAATTATATATCATCTGATTCGTTCGGATCACACATCGTGGCGATGTGATGATCGTATAAATCGCGTCAGACGATTATAAAACAAATCCGCTGACGAAAATCTTTCCTCAGCAATTTAAGCGAACCGTACATAGTTCGGGTGTGGGACACTTGAGTGACTGGCTATGTGCCAAGTGGGAGATTGTTGGACAAAATGACCCATAGCGTCACTATTTGCACAGATCATTGTGTTGTTGTAGCAAATTAACTATGTGACAAGGAAATTGCACTCTCATCATTTGTGATTAGATCACCATACATATATATAAATGAAGAGAGGTCCCTATGATTAGTTCCTGGACTGAGAATGATATGAGACAGTATCAGTCCCCGAAGGATTAATCATTAAATATCCCTAGCCGGAGTATTATCGAGAGTGGACATCGATAATGTGGAATAGGCTAGTATTGCACTTGTGTACGTTGTGAGGGCACAACGGCATAGTTCTCATATATATAAGTATTGGATACTTATGCAAGTGCGATAGGAGGTCATGTTTCACCGATGGTACGGGAAACAGCTTCGCTCTGGATAGACCCTTCGGAATCCCATTGGTATTATGACTATGTGTCTATGGGAGGCCGAAATCAAGGTAGGTTGTTATAGTCTTAACCTGAGACTTACATCGCTAATACTTACGATAATCGATAGACTTTGGTCTTGGTGGTACACAGGCTTTAACCGGTTCTGCGTACACCACTTCTGGGTTTATCAGAGAGTCGTAGTGTATTGGATGTGATGTCAAGATGGAAGTATCACTCCAGTCATAGTGGAGATGATGTCACACAGGATACGGTATTAGTGCTCTTAAATGCTGCGCGGCCATCGGGATATTATGACAAGGTCATGTATATCCGATTATAGAGACTAGTTACCAGACATCCGACATGTGCTTCGTACGGGGCAGACACTTATCCAGCCCCAGGCCTAGCACGTGACTATCCGATACTGGACCGATACGCACAATACAATCGTATACTACGCTTGATACAGATCTTAATATTCTTAAATGGATATGTCCGGAGAATTAAGTAGACTTAGTGCTTTGCTAGGAGTCGACCTTGTCTCGTAAATCGGTAAAACGTAGTACTTGGTACGTACGTGATTCGGATACTCCGACGACCGTATTTACTGCCAACTTATCTGGGGATCTCATGGGTCGCTTCCCGATAATCCACCGATGACGCACAACTCGAACTCTTGTATAATCTGGGATTATAATTGAAGAGAGAGAAAATTAATCTAGGATTAATTACAGAGATATTTTATCTAGGATAAAATATCATCTAGAGAGAGATAACGATTAATTTGGAATTAATCGGTAAATTAATATATTCGATATATTAAACGAAATTGGATTTCGACGCGGAATTAAAATTAGATTTTAATTCGGGCGAACGAATTAATTTAGAATTAATTCGTTAGCGACGTGAATAGTGAATTCGCTAGGCGTAATCATTTAATTACGACGCGACGGAAAAATCATTAATTTGGAATTAACGAACACGAGCCCGAGTGTGATTGCGAGCGCATTCGTATTTCAAATTCGAGTGCGGCATCGCAAGTCGCATCAAGCGTCAAATCATTAGTCGCATCAAGCGTCAAATCGATAGTCATTTCAAGCGTCAAATCACTTGTCACTTTGAGTGATATGACTTGACAACTTGAAAGACTTGATATGACTTGATGGACATTGATATTGGAGTGTGGAACACTCAAGCTTATTACATTCAATTTCTTTGACTTTTTGAAAGTTAAATTAATTGGTAAATCATTTAATATTTTTGGAAAATATATAAACAAAATGATTTACAACTTTTGTAATAACTTAACACATTTCTTTCTCTCTCATTTTGCTCTCTTCTTCTCACGCCAAAACCCATTTTTCTTCACTGGTTTTGAACCAGAAATGGCGTGAATAGGGAAGCCAAGAGTTGGGTTTTTGTGGCAAAAAACCGCAAGTGCTAGCACACTACGAGTCTTGCGAAGGTGGTAGGGAGGTTCGCCCATGAGCCGGGATCCGTCGGACGAGGCTTGGAGCTCCGTTTTGCATCTCAAAATTTCTGTTTTGGAGGCAGTTCACTGCTGCAGTTCAGGCGTGAAAACAGTGGGATTTTTGGCTTGATTCGTCTCCAAATCGACTCAACCGATCGATGTGAGTATTCCGCTATCTCCGTTGGTGTGTTCACGCAATGTTTTCATGTCTTGTTTGATCTTGGGACCTAGATTTAAACCAACAATGCAGGGGGATTTTTGGGGGCTATTTTTCAGTGACTTTATGGTGCAGTTTGAGGACTATTTTCGGTGGTAATTTGAGGGGTTTCAGGGATGCTGTTCTGCGTTGGTTTGGGTTTGTTTAGAGGCTGTGATTTTCGGTGATTGAGGGCTGTATGGGGGCTGCAGTTTTCGATTACCACCGAAAATAGTCCTCAAACTGCACCATAAAGTCACTGAAAAATAGCCCCCAAAAATCCCCCTGATTTTCGGTGATTGAGGGCTATTTTTGCGGTAATGGGGAAGCTATTCTCTTTGTGTCTTAGGCGTGAATGTGCTAGCTAGGGGTCTTAAGGTTTGTTTTATTTCTCTTTTTATAGGAGTGGGCTAGGGTTTTCCTTGCATGGGAAGGAAAGAAATCATGCAATCATAGGGGGCATCTTTATTTAGTGTGTTATAAGGAAAATATCTATCCAATTTAGGAAGGTGATTTGTTTTAGTTTAGGAAAAGGATTTAAGAGATTTGATTTGATTTATTTAATTTAGGAAAGAGATTTATTTAAATTAGGATGGTGATTTGTTTGGATTTTAACATGTGTTTAATGTTTTAATTATTTTGGATTGGTCTTGGAGGCTTGTGGCCGTGTGGGATAGCTTTTTGGTGGGCTTGGGCGTGTGGCTTGGTGGTGTGTGGGCTTGGCCATGTGGCTTGGTGTGGAATGCAAGGACTTTTGGGCCGAGCTTAACAGTAAAAACAGAGATTAATCGAGCGAACCCGAGGCTAAGCAAACGAATGAAATCTAGGAAGATATTGAGTTTTCCCTTCCGACGTTTGTTTCCCGCGACTTCCATAACTTAAAGGGCAGTGCCTCCATATGAGGCTCATCATCGGGTCTTATGCAAAAATGTAGTGCCTACAGTCGCCCCCACTTTGATGGGCTTGTGCAGTGTGTGACATTGACAATCCTATCAATGTCATCCATGTATTTTTACTTACCTGGCTCGCCAGCTGCTGCCTGACTTACCTTCTGCTCTGAGATGTTACAAACTATGTTTATGTGGTGGTGAGGTGCTTCGACCCCTGATCCATTCCTGAACCGTTACTGTGAGGTGGTCCATTCCCGAACTGTTACTGTGAGGTGGTCCATTCCCGAAACGTTACTGTCTGAGGTGGTCCATTCCCGAACCGGAGTTGATAATATGGACCTCGACCCTAGGATTCAGTCCCGAAAATGTTGATAATGTGGGCCTCGACCCTGGGATTCATTCCCGAAATTGCTTATAGTATGGGCCTCGACCCTGGGATTCATTCCCGAAACTGCTAATAGTGTGGGCCTCGACCCTGGGATTCATTCCCGAAACTGCTGACAACGTGGGCCTCGACCCTGGGATTCATTCCCGAAGTCACTGACAATGTGGGCCTCGACTTTGGGATTTATTCCCAAAACTGCTGACAACATGGGCCTCGACCCTGGTATTCATTCCCGAAACCGCTGATAATGTGGGCCTCGACCCTGTGATTCATTCCCGAAACTGCTAATAGTGTGGGCCTCGACCCTGGGATTCATTCCTGAAACTGCTGACAACGCGGGCCTCGACCCTGGGATTCATTCCCGAAGTCACTGACAATGTGGGCCTCGACTTTGGGATTTATTCCCAAAACTGCTGACAACGTGGGCCTCGACCCTGGTATTCATTCCCGAAACCGCTGATAATGTGGTCCTCGACCCTGTGATTCATTCCCGAAACTGCTAATAGTGTGGGCCTCGACCCTGGTATTCATTCCCGAAACTACTGACAACGTTGGCCTCGACCCTGGGATTCATTCCCGAAATCGCTAACAATGTGGGCCTCGACTTTGGGATTTATTCCCGAAACTGCTGACAACGTGGGCCTCGACCCTGGGATTCATTCCCGAAACCGCTGATAATGTGGGCCTCGACCCTGGGATTCATTCCCGAAACTGCTAATAGTGTGGGCCTCGACCCTGGGATTCATTCTGAAACTGCTGACAACGTGGGCCTCGACCCTGGGATTCATTCCCGAAAGCGCTGACAATGTGGGCCTCAACTTTAGGATTCATTCCAAAAACTACTGACAACGTGGGCCTCGACCTTGGGATTCATTCCCGAAACCGCTGACAATATGGGCCTCGACCCTTGGATTCATTCCTGAAACTGCTGATGATGTGTGTTGCCATTCCCGGCTTCCTCGTATTTGCCATTTTTTCCTTTTTCTTAAAACATGTGAACAAAAACAAGACAAAAATTGCGTGTATATGACGTGTATGTATACATGCATGAATATGTTTCCTATTTCGATGGGTTAGGCCTTCTTTGTGCTCATCGGCGCCCCTTGCCTACAGAAGTCTTTGATCACCCCCTGGGCGTGCTTACAGTTTCCTTTTGTGTATTCTACTCTGGTGATTGCTCAGTTTTATTTGGTCCCATGACTCAAGATTTTGTTATGTCCCTTATTCGCGAGGTGGTAGAGCGGTCGCCCCCAGACTTGGTTTAGCTTTCTGCTCTCTATTGTTTGCACTAGGTCAAGGTGGACTACATGATGTGGTATTCCATATTAACATAATATGCTACAGAAATCGGCGACGCTATTCCAAGCTCACGGCCCGGCCGGGAGTATGGAGTAGCCCGCATGTACTAAACCGGAGAATAAAAGAGTCGCAACCCAGCGTGAACTGGGAAATGATTTAAGGCCGCACTCACCCCTCGCAAGGGAAGACCTCAAACCGTTGGGTTCATAATTGTCCCTTACTTATGCCACTTGTAATGAATGGATTCGCGCAATAATATAACCAAGTCTACGCAACATACACATGCAAGAATAACCTATATCTAAGTTTGCATACAACCTATATCTAAGTTTGCATACAACCTATATCTAAGTTTGTATACAACCTATATCTAAGTTTGCATGCATAGAAGTAAATAAAATAAAAGCAAGCACACAATCTCATGAACACCCTAAGTTGTTTAATGCTGAAACATGAATAAATAATAATTGTCTAAACATAAACATTGAAAATATACAATTAAGTTCCTAACGAAAAAGAAATAAATAAATCATGCATGAAGATAACGTGCTATTTCTAATGAACCATGGATGAACACCAAATTAGATAAAACGAAATATATGTGTTTCTCAAGTAGTACGTGGAGTTGTATCCCAAGTTCAGACCGCATTACCGTCTATTCAGATTCGGCTACGGAATTTACGTATGGTTTCCATCCGATATAACACGAGAGATAGCACAAAATCATTCATCCAACAACAATAACATACATAAACCAACAATACGCATGCAGAGGAATACTAATAAATAATTGAAAGAGATGAACGAGAGTAAATAAAAGGGTGCCCTCAGGTCTTACCTTTTAAGTCGCCTCTTGGAAGTGCGTTACGCGGCCGTCGGAAAGGTTAATGCTCCGCAACTCATCCGGTTCACTGGTTCAATACTTTCCTTCGTTGTTTTACTGTTTTGGGCTGCTGTTTTCTCTGTTTTTGTTGTTGTTTCTGGTTGTTGTTTTTGGTTACTGTTTGCGGTAATTTGGGGCTGTTTTGTGTGATTGTTTTTGTTAGAGTTTCTATAGGTCCCAAGATCAAAACTCAAGCATGATACATAAGTGAATACAACGACGGAAGTTGCGGAATACTTACATCGATCGGTTGAGCGACGAAGGAGGCAACAAAAACGAAATTCTGCTCACTGCCCACTGCTCATGTGCGCCCACTGCAGCAGGTTGGTGGTCTGTTTTGCGCCATTTTCAACAAGAATTTGAAGCTCCAAGCTTCATCATTTGAATCCCGGCTCATGGGTAAACTTCCCTATCACATTCGCATTGATCTCGGAGTGTGCTAGCACTCTTGTTTTGCCACAAAACGCACTGCTTCCCTCCATTTTGTTCATGGCAGTACCCAGAAAAACCAGAACAGAAATGGTGTGAGTGATGAGAGGAAGAAGAAGAGGAGAGAGAGGAGGGAAATGTGTGTCTCGGTCTTGTGTCTTTGTTGTGTATCTAATACACATGAAATCGAAATTGAATGTTATTTCATGATTGCCGTGAGTTATAAGCATGTTATAATGAATTGTTTTGCTTCAATTTATTTTGGACATGAATTGGAAATGTTAAACATGATTAATTGAATTAATTAGTGTTTTGGAAGCATTAGATTAATTAATTAATTATGGTAATTACACTTGAATTGAATTAATTTGTAATTTGGAATGATGAATTAACTTAATTGTTGTATTTGGGCTTAATGGGCTTGGTTGGGCCAAGTTTTGTTTAGGATAATTGGTTGGATCCAATTGGGCCTAAAACCATTTTTATAAAGTCCAAATATGATAATTGGGCCTTTAATATTTTAATTAGGCCTAATGGGCCTAAATTGATTTTTGGAATAGGGTGATTCCTAATTGGGCCTTGACACTTGGGTTTGATCAATAATGGCCAAAGCCCATGCCTAAATAATTAATTAATAGCCCATTGGACTTTAATTAAAAAGTATAGGATACTAATTGGGCCTTTGAGACCCATGTAGATTGGATTTGGAATCCAAGTCTAAAAGGCACTATTGAAAGTGTAATTATTTAATTTGGAATTAAATATTAATTATTATTGAATATAATTTAAATTGAATTTAAAATTGTAGTTCAATATAATTCAACAATACGTACTTTGAGTATTTATTCTTAATCGAGTTTGACTCGCGCAAATCAAATCATTATTTGAACATTGGATGATCATTAATCAAAGATTAATTAATTGGATTAGATTGATTGAATAACATGCTTTGTGTGAATACTTGGATGTAATTATGAATAATGTATATCAGATGGATATTAGAAGGGTGAGGGCAATGTGGAAATTGTTGTAATAAATTTAGAATTTATTAAATTGGACCTGCGTGTCCAGCCTATTACCTCTTTTCTCATTGTATTTCTCTTTTCACCAATTCCCCTCAATGTAAATGAGGTTTCTTTAGAAGTATTATGTAATTGGGTAGAAGTATTAATAGTGCTAGCGGGAGAGAGGAAATTGAGAGATTTGTTCTAGGAACAAGTTTATTGTATATCCATCCGCATATTATTATTAAATTTTATCGCGTCTTATTATTCTTTTAGAATGCATGCTTAAGGGTGTATGATGAGACCTAATTAAAGATAATAAATTGGTTGCCAATTTACGTGAAAAACCCTCATTTTATATTAAGCGTTTTTCCTTCCATTGAGTGATTCTCTCTCAAGCTCCAAGATTGGCATTGGTTTGTTGGCCAAAGTCAAGACCTTTGTCCATCGTGGATATGTTTGAATCACGAAAGCTTTGTTCCATATCATACGTCTTGGGCAAGTTGTGATTCGTTGGCCAAAGTTAAGGTCATTTATTATTCATCGGCCTCGATTACGAAGCTTTCCCACTGTCAATGGGTCACGCTTATCTAGTTTCATTAAGCTTGTTGAGCCAAAGCCAAGGCTTAGTTGATTCAGAGGAAAAAGGTTAGGGAATAAATTGGCATATATTGGATATATGTTTCGGACTTAGAGGTCCACCTACTGGATCTAGGAATTGGATGGGATCCAATTGATCTTAGAGATCTACCTAGTTAAGTTTTATACAACTTGTTGGCCAAAGTCAAGGTTGTGTGTTATTTAACGGGATCCTAGTGTTAGACATTATGTCCCATAGCGTCACTGTTTGTAAATGATATTGTATTATTGTACAAAATTAACTATGTGATAATGAAATTGCCTTTTGCCATTTTGTAAATATTATTTACTTTGATATATAAATGGCGAAAGTCCATATGATTAGTACTGGACTGAGAATGATATGAGACAGTATCAGTCCCCAAAGGTTTAATCATTAAATATCCCTAGCCGTAGTATTATCGAGACTGGACATCGATAATGCGGAATAGACTAGTATTGCGCTTGTGCACGTTGTGAGGGCACAACGGCATAGTTCTTGTTGGTTTCTATAATATGTCCCAAACAAAGATTAAGCATGTGAAATACTATAAAGAATATATATAAACATGAAGTATGGCGGAATCATACTTACAATACCTTGTGATGAAGTAGATGATCAAATGGTAGAAGCTCCAAGTGGTGGAGGATTCGGCCAAGAGGAGGAAGAAGACTTGAAGCTCCAAGCTTTTGTATTCCAAGCTCTTTGATGGTTTCCCTATCACCTCTTTTGATCCCTTACTTGTGCTAGCAAAAATGGAGAAATGGAAGATCAAATCTTCCTTGCCCTTGTCAATGGTGTTCACGGCAATTTGAGA
>SKCR01031079.1:0-31077 GCA_019454045.1 Zanthoxylum bungeanum
CCGGATGACGTATATTCGGTTGAATGTAAGATGTGTTCAATCGGGTATACAAAGTCTGATATCGTTGTCTTTATTTTTATATGCATTATGTCATTAGCGCATGGGATTAGTAAGTTGGATTAAAGGTCCTCCATTTCAAGGGGTTAAAATCCTTTACCACGATGCTTCGCCGCGCCGGATGACGTATATTCGGTTGAATGTAAGATGTGTTCAATCGGGTATACAAAGTCCGATATCATTGTCTTTAATTTTTTATGCATTATGTTATTAGCGTATGGGCTTAGTAAGTTAGATTAAAGGTCCTTCGTTTCGAGGGGTTAAAATCCTTTACCACGATGCTTTGCCGCGCCTTGTAGCCCGTTATTAGTTATTAGGTGTCATCTATTCATTCGTTCATGTATGCGTCACATTGTTTACTATTTTTTTGAGGTCACTATTGTAACCCCGTTCGAACGTGTTTCAGAACGTCGTACGAACGCATGTTTTCTGTCTCAGTTTGTTTGAACGCGTTCTCGAATTCTACACGAACACGAAACTTCTATTTCCCATTCGAACGCGTTTATAAACGCTATTCGAACGCGCACGTATTTCCTTTTTTTCATGCATCGGGTCTGGACCCGTTCGAACACGTTATCAAACGCTATACGAATGTGAACCTTCTGTTTACCGTTCGAACGTGTTTTCGAACGCTACACGAATGCGCACACACTGAACTGAGTCTTTTTCATCACATGTCATGCATAATTATTTCTTAGGTGATTTCTCTTGTATCATGTAATCAATCATACTATTTGTATTCCTGCATTTATTTATTTGATGTATTCATGAGATGGTATTCAAGCATGATTTAGCCCATTTAGTTGTTCATTTTCAAGCATGATTAGTCATTTATTTTGCGTTTGGAACTTGCATTATGTTTAGGTTGTTCTTTGTTTTCTGCATTATATGATCGAAGTATGTTCATGAGGTTGCCGTGTGTTATTACATGTTCACCGTTATTCCAATTTGCTTCCATGCATGATTGTACAATTATTATCTACTGGCATGCCTATGATCGAATGTAATGTGCTTATGATATTGTATGCTTGCCGTATTTATCTCTATGCATGCAAATTTGGACATAGATTATATGCAAATAGGTTGTATGCAAATTGGGACATAGATTAAATGGAAATAGGTTGTATGCAAATCCAGACATAAGTTATATGCAAACTTAGATATGAGCCTTGTATTTATGCATGCGAACTTAGGAGTAAATTATCGTTGGAAATAAATGTTGCTTAGGCTTGGTTGAATTATGGCACAAATCATTTTATTACAAGTGGCATAAGTAAGGGACCATTATGAACCCAATGGTTTGAGGTCTTCCCTTGCGAGGGGTGAGTGCGACCTTAAATCTTTGTCCCGGTTCACACCGGGTGGTGACTCCATTATTCTTCGGTTTAGTCCCCCGTGGGCTACTCCATACTCCCAACCGGGCCGCGAGCCCGGAACAGCATGTGTCGCCCAGTTTCTATGTTCCCACACTTATTACAAAGGAAATGAACTTACAACACTTGAAAGAAAAAGACCTTATGGTCTAAACTTAAAACACTTGAAAGAATATGACCTTATGGTCTTACATTTCCAATGCTAAAAACAAGAGCCGGAAAAAATAACGATCAACGCAATACATTCATCACATGAATCAAAAGTAAACATTCATCACATAAACATTAAGAAACCATTCATCTTATGAATCTAATTGTGCCTACTCATCACAACATTCATTCTAATAATCTATATCGTATATAAATTATTAGAACTTGAAACTTTAAAGGAGAAGGGTTAAGAACACTTTTCAACCTTAAGCTCTTGATGCCAATTGTAGGAAATGACTTTCCTTAGCGCGACAGAAGTTGCTTGTGGTGGCTCCGGGTCCGGTATGGATCTTTAAAATTTTATTTGCCTTATCCCTTTGTTGTAGTAGCCGAGTTCAATCCTTTGGTGTCCAACACTTGGATCAACCACTCGATCTTCCGAACTATGACTCAAAACCAACGAACCAAAGTATGGGCTTCACTCACAAAGATTAAACTCTAAACGATTTAGAGAATCAAGATGTCACAATTAGTGTTTGGCTTTAGGAATTTAAAACACTCTCACAACACTTGTGAATGTTTGAACTCTATCATTTTTTCTCTCTCAAATTCTTTCTCACAACACTTGTGTGAATGTTTCCAAGATATTATCCTTAGGAAGTGAGAGAAATGGTAGAGATTATATTCCCTTACAAAAGCGAACCAACCTTGTCATTAAGCATCTAATGCTTTCTTGTAATGGTCAACACAAAAATGTGAATGTCATACCAAATCATAAGAAATGATAAGTTAAAGACAAGGACTTTGTCATTAAGCATCTAATGTTTTCTTTCAATGGCAAACACATAAATGTGGAGGCCATACCAAAGCATAAAATGCATTAGCTAATGACAAATATATTAGGTGTATACAAGCCACCTAATAGACATAATTGCTTGGATGACATGGTAAGCCATATGGCTTTGTCTCCAATGGTAAATAAAAATCAATATCTTAATAATGATTTATTTACCTTCAATTATGTTATAGTAATTATCTCATAATTATTAGTAACTTGATTACCTTATAATCAACACTTGATTATCTCATAATCAAAGAATTCTAGAAAATATTAAGTTAAACTAATTTAACATAGTTTTCATTTGTGACAATAAATATTATTAATCTCATTAACAATATATAAATATAAAGTGACCATATAATTAGACAATCTAATTATATTAGGTTTGCTACAGTTAGTCGAGCTAGCAAGGGGACCAAATGGACCTACGGTTCCGAGCTCCAATAATTCTGAAATATTAATTAAACTCTTTATTCAAATATTACGAATTATTAACTCCGCGTTATTCCACTAAAAACTAGAAGCTGAACTCCTGTTACCGTAGATGGATTAAATAAACCGAACAACTTCAGTGTCCATCGATATAGTCATTATATATGTATATAGCCCTTCTCAAATATCTCATAAAAAGAGCCGGGTCAAAAGTCAGTTAAACCCCTCTAAATATTTTGTCTCTTAAGCACCATTGATTCTATAATGAACAATTAATTCATAACAATTATGAATATAAAACTTTCTATTCGTAATAGAACAGTTGAGCGCTCAAATTGTTCAAGTCTCGAATCAACTTTTAAAAAAGATATTTTTCTGCTTCTCGTAAGAATGAGTGAATTCCATATCTATGTAAAACGTTCCCAGTTACACACCAAACCATATCCCCAAAATACGTAATTATTGGCCGGGAATGCAACACCAACCTTACCATAGTAAATCAAAAGACATAACATGTCATGCAGGAGTTTGTAGTACACTCAGGATTAAGATCGAATCCATATATGACCATCTATTAGATAAAATGAATTTCTTCGGTTAACGGATATTAAAAGAAATTCGTATTTATCTGAGTCCAATCCAATATGATCTCATCTACAAGATGCCTCAATTCCCATGTCACTACATGAACGATCCCGGATCAAGGTCGGCATACAAGTATAGAATAGACCGCAGTTATAAATAAACCACAAATAAGTACCATCTTTGTTTGCTCTCTATTGACAAACATACACTAAGTCTGAAGGTACAATAATAATCAAGGTAAACAAGACAATTGGACAATATGCGATATAAATCAAACAACTTTGATAAAATGAATAATGCATTTATTATTATTACAATAATCAATTCAGTTTACAATACATGAAGATCTAGGACATAAATCCCAATATGTATGCATATATATGTATGTATGTATGTATGTATATATATATGTCTGCAAATGATCTTTTATGTCTACAACTTTGACGTTCATAATAATTTCGAATTCGGAAGTTTTCATGACGAAAATTGATAAAACATCTGGAAGTGTGTTATGTATAATTATTAAAGTCATTTTCAAAACAAAAAAATAATAAAATAAGAAATGAAAATTGTCAAACTTCCACCTAAGCATATTTGGTGGAGGATTTGGTGACATGTTTTTTTTCCAAATTTTGTGCCATGTTTGGTGGAGAAATTTGTGGAGAAAATTGGTCGAGGTAAAATTTTGCCTATAAATACCAAGTCATTTCATTTGGAAATTTCGTACTTTCCTTGAGGTTTCTAATAAGGAACTTGAGGATTGTATCTTGTGTGTTTATTTTCTGTGTTTTAAATATGTATATTTATTTTTAGTAATAATAGTTTGTGTGTTTTTACTTTATTTTATGTTTTATAGTTAATTTCTGCTGGGGGAAGGGTGAAACATTTAATATTATAAGGTAGATTAATCTCACTTAATTTATAATATGGAAATTGTAATTTAATAATATGGATTAAAGTTGATACTGCCTTAATGGCTGGTTTTATTTTTTTGACATAATGTGACACCGCCTATATGGTCGGTCTTTAGGTGACAGTTGATTACCGCCTATATGGCTGGTTTATGAACAAATAATAACACCGCCTTTATGGCTGTTTGACTTAAATGGGTAACACTGACAATTTATATATTATAGTAAAGTGAGAGATTTCTACATTTGAAATATTAAAGGTGGATCGAATAACCCCAGCATTTTTTTTATTCTATAGAAGTGATGAAATACAATATTCATGAGTTTAATAATTGATTTAATTATATTATGTTTAATAATTTTGTTTGTTTATTTAGTCTTAAGCTTAATGCTTCTTGTTAACTAGTCATTAATAAGATTGATGGGGTAAACTTAAAATGAACTTGACGAATGGATTTTAGGTTTCAGCTTTAGATTCCATAGCTCACGATCTCACCTTGAGGTAAAAGTCTATTAGGTAGATTTCCTTACAAGATAGGAATATACCTGTCGGGCGGGGGTAGCCATAATTGGAACTTGAACTTAATGAATTCAGATAACTTGGTTAACATAGGAATATGATTAATTGGGTTATTTTTGGGTGTTTGCATCTGACCATCAAAAGAGGCTTTTGCATATTTTCGTGTTCCAGGTTAGCAAACTGATTTATTACACATATATTAGAGAATCAATTCATCATTAGAATAATATTGTGTGGAATCATAACCCTAGATGTTTGTGTCTTTTGTTTATTTTCCTTAGTATTTTCTTTTGTGTTTGTTTTTATTTATTTATTTAGCAAATCCACATTCAACCAACCAATCAAGTGGGGGTAGCCATAATTGAAACTTGAACTTAATGAATTCAAATAACTTGGTTAACATAGGAATATGATTATTTGGGTTCTTTTGGGTGTTTGCATTTGACCATCGGAAGAGGCTTTTGTATATCTTCTTGTTCCAGGTTAGCAAACTGGTTTATTACACATATATTAGAGAATCAATTCATCATTAGAATAATATTGTGTGGAATCATAATCCTAGATGTTTGTGTCTTTTGTTTATTGTCCTTAGTATTTTCTTTTGTGTTTTTATTTATTTAGCAAATCCACATTCAACCAACCAATCAAGCAATCATTCTCTTCTCCCTTTAATTAGATACCTGTAAATAAATAGAATTAATAATTAATAACAACAATATAAATTAAGTCCTCGTGGGATTGATATTTTTATACTACTTAAGCGATACGTGCGCTTGCGTTACGTGTGTGATTTCACCGATCAGAAAATCCCTAAGAAGATATTGTGTGTTATTGAGTCCAAGACTAAACCTAAAATTCCTTCGTCAAGTTCAATTAAGTTTACCAAATCAATCTTACAGGTGATCAGACAATAAGAAGTACTAAACACAAAATTCAATAAATACGCCGAGAAATCACACAAGATATAAAAAAACTTTGTCGAGATCGACAATCTTTTGCTTTCTGTTGTTGAGACTCGGTGTTTTTTTTCGCTTGATGTGCTTTATATCGGGACATGCTGCTCAAGTCATCGAATAAGGCCCGATTTTGCTCCGATGTACAAATTAATCACTTGTTATGTCTTGTTTAGCCGTCTTATGATGTAGATCTACAAAATACGCACAAAACACATCAAAACGCTCATGAAATCCAAGCTAACCCACAAAATGCCAGGTAGAGAGACGGTAAATATAAACATATTAACCGCTGATCACATGTTTACTTCCCTATTTTCTTTAATTTCATTTTTTTTAATTGCACACATTTACTACTTATTCATCTCTCTCACTCTCTCTTACTATCTTACTTTTGTTGGACAATTATGACACATACCGTCACTATTTGTACAGATCATGGTGTTGTTGTACAAATTAACTATGTAACAAAGGAGATTGCACTCTTATCATTTGTGATTAGATCACCTAGATATATAAATGATAGGAGGTCCCTATGATTTGTTCCTGGACGGAGAATGATATGAGACAGTATCAGTCCATGAAGGATAAATCATTAAATATCCCTAGTTAGAGTATTATCGAGATTGGACATCGATAAATACGTAAAAGACTAGTATTACACTTGTGCGCGTTGTGAGGGCACAACGGCATAGTTCTCATATATTTGGGTATAGGATACCCATGCAAGTGTAATAGGAGGTTGTGTTTTACCGATGGTACGGGAAATAGCCTCGCTCTGGATAGACCCCCTCGGAATTCCATTGGTAGTATGACTATGTGTCTATGGAAGTCCGAATTCAGGGTATGTGTATTTGTTCTTAACCTGAGACTTGCACCGCTAATACTTGCGACAATCAATATACTTTGGTTGCGGTCGTCCAGGGCTTTAACAGGTTCTGTGTACGCCTATGCTGGGTATATTGAGAATCGTAGTGTGTTGGGTGTGATGTCAAGATGGAAGTGTCACTCCAGTCATATGGAGATGATGGTCACGTAGGATACGGTACTAGTACTCTTAAGTACTGCAGTCATCGGGATAAAATGACAAGGTCATGTTTATCCGATTATAGAGACTAGTTACCAGACATCCGACATGTGCTTCGTACGGGGCAGACACAATTCCAGCCCTAGGCCTAACACGTGATCATTCGATACTGGACAGAATTACGCAATACTATGTATATTAAGCCTGATATAGATCCTTTATTCCTGTAAGGATATGTCTGGAGAATTGGGAAGGCATGGTGCTTTGCTAGAAGCCAACCTTGTCTTGTAAATCGGTAAAACGTAGTACGAGGTACTTACCTATTCGGATAGTCCGACGACCGAATTTACTACCAATATATCCGGGGATCTCATGGGTCACTTCCCAAAGATTCACCGATGTCGTATGACTAACACTTTAATTAATATGGGATTAATAAGATGAGAGAGAAAATTAATCTGAGATTAATTGCGGAGATATTTTATCTGGGATAAAATATCAATTAAAGAGAGATAACGATTAATTTGGAATTAATCGATTAATTAATATATTTGATATATTAAATGAAATTGGATTTCGACGTGGAATTAAAATTAGATTTTAATTCGGGCGAACGAATTAATTTTGAATTAATTCGTTAGCGACTTGAATAGTGATTTCGCTAGGCGTAATCACTTAATTATGACGCAACGGAAAATTCGTTAATTTAGAATTAGCGAACCCGAGCCCGGGATTATTTGTGAGCGCATTCGCATTTCGAATTCGAGTGCGGAACGGTAGTCAAATCAAGCGTCAAATCGCTAGTCGTATCTAGCGTCACATCAAGTGTCAAATCATGTCACTTTGAGTGATGTGACCATTGATTGATTGATGGTAGTTGTTGGAGTTGTTGGATAGCTTTTGCCTTTGACTTTTGGAAAGCCAAAAGTGGTAAATCATTTGTTTATTTTTTGGAAAAATATATAAGTGTATTAGATACACTTTTCCAACTAATTCAACACAATTTTCTCTCCTCCTCTCTTCTCTCATCTCACGCCCAAAGAGGGCCAATTTTCTTCTGTTCTTGGCAGTGAATTGTCGTGAGTCTTGAAGGAAAAGGGAAGCAAGTGTTTGATTTTTGTGGCAAAAATCATAAGAGCTAGCACTCCAAGAGACATGCGAAGGTGATAGGGAAGTCCACCCATGAGCCGGGAATCATTTCGCAAAGCTTGGAGCTTGATTCTTGGTGATCAAAACTGAAACCAGTGAGCTCACTGCCGAGCAGTCCAATGGGCAGAAGTTTGAGTTTTTGTTCGTTGTCGCGTAGCTCAACCGATCGATGTGAGTATTCTGTAACTCCCTCGTTGTATTCGTACTTGATTCATGCTTGTCTATTGATTCTTGGGACCTTAGTAAACTCCAACAATGGTATCAGAGCAAGGAAAAGCATGAAAAAGTTTAGGGCTTAAAATTTGGGTAAACTTGATTTTGAGCATGATTAATGAAATTGGATGAATTAGTATGCTTAAATTTGTTTGAATTCAGGATTGATTGGATCAATTTTTGAAATTGTGTTTGGAATAAATTTCCCCAATTTTCTTGGTGTTGGCCGAGAGTTAGAAGCCCTATAATATCTTGGGATTTTTTATTTTTGATCATTGGATGTGTTGGAAATCATTCGGGAATATGATTTAATGTCGATTGTGGAATTAATTGGATTGAATTCAAATCGGACGTTAAATCCCCAAATTGCCGAGAGTCATTGAGCATGTATTGGGTTTGATTTTAATTAAATTATGTTGGACATGATTTAATATTGATAAGCATGATTAATTAGGCTAATTGATTTTTTAGGAATTTTAATTGGATAATTAATTGTGCAATGCACTTTAGGTAATTAAATTGGGAATTTGGAATTTGGCAATTTAATTGAATTGGGCTAATTTTGGAAATTGGGCTTGAAATGTTGTAATTGGACTTATTGGGCTTGGTTGTACCAAGTTGGGTTAAAGCAAATTGGATTGGATCCAATTGGGCCCAAAACCGCCTCCATAAAGCCCAAATGCGACAAATGGATCTTTAAAGTTTAATTGGGCCTAATGGGCCAAAATTTATTTCTGGGCTTATAGGGTAACTCCCGGATTGGACTTTGGTTATTGGGTTCGACCCGAGTTGACCAAAAGTCCACGCCTTAAGAAATTAATTAAAAGCCCATTGGACTTTAATTAAATTAACGTTGGACGTTAAACGGGCTTTGAGACCCGTAACAATTAAATTTGGAATTTAAGTCGTAAAAGGTTTATTAATAAAGTGTAGTATTTAATTTGGAATTAAATAGTGAATTAGAATTAAATACAAATTGAACTGGATTTAATTGTGTAGTTTAATTTAATTCGAGAATTCGTACTTTGAGTACTTATTCGCAAAACGAGTTTGACTCGCACAAAATCAAATTGTTGTTTGAACATTGGATGATCACTAATTATCAGATTAATTAATTGGATTAGATTGATTGATAACATGCTTGTGTGAATACATGGTTGCGATGCATGAATAATGTATATCGGATGGATATTAGATGGGTGGGACAATTTTAGAAATTGTTGTAATAAATTGATTTATTAAATTGGACCTGCGTGTCCAGCCTTATCACCTCCTTATTCTTTGTATTCTCTTCTCACCTATTCCCCTCAATGTAAATGAGGTTTCTTTAGAAGTGTAGTGTAACGGGTAGAAGTAATACATGTGCTAGCGGGAGAGAGAAAGGAGAGATTTGATCTAGGATCAATGTGTAAAGTATCCATCCGCATATCATTATTATTTTATTATACGCGCTTTATTATGTGTTTAGAATGCATGTTTAAGGGTGTATGATGATGAGACCTTAACAAAGATAATAAATTGGTTGCCAATTTGCACTCGAAAAACCCTCGCAAAATATTAAGGGTATTTCCTTCCATTGAGTTATTCTCACTCAGATCCGAGACTAGCATTGGCTTGTTGGCCAAAGTCAAGGCCTTTGTCCGTCAAGGATGTGTTTGAATCACGAAGGCTTTGTTCCATATTGGTGTCTTGTCCAAGGTGTGGTTTGTTGGCCAAAGTCAAGACCATTTCTTATCCATCGACATTGATTACGAAGCTTTCCATGGTCAATGGGTCACGCTTAATTAGGATCACTAAGTTTGTTGTGCCAAAGCCAAGGTTTAGTTGATTCAGAGGAAAAAGGTTAGGTAATACATTTGATGTATTGGCATATATAAGATATATGTTTCGGACTTGGATGTCCACCTACCGGATCTAGGAATTGGATTGGATCCAATCGATCTTAGAGATCTACCTAGTTAATTATCATACAATTTGTTGGCCAAAGTCAAGATTGTGTGATATTTAACGGGATCCTAGCCCACTAGGAAACACGGTTTCCCGAGTACTCGAAAGAGGGTTAGATGCTCGCCGAAAAATAGTGGGAGGCAAGAATTGAATTTGCAATATTCGTTTAATTACTTGCCATACGCGCTCAAACAAATATCATTCGTCAAATAAATTAAATGTGAGTGGATTTGTTTAATATTTAAATTGTTGTTTTAATGAATAGTTGGACTATATTCAAACTATTCATTTATAGCTGATTATAATTGGATTATAGTAATCAATATAATTGATTTTAATCTATTAAATTATAGTTGATTAAATAGTTGGACTATTGTAATCATTATAATAAATAGTGCCTAAATCGTTGATTAAATAGTTGGACTATTAGAATCAATATATAAATTGAAAATTGACATTTAAAACATAATCCTAGGGAAAATGTATTTAAATGGTTTAATTTTCAAATGGGAATAATTTCAAGATGGTCCTGGAAAAATAATAAGTTACTTTATTAGATAAAATAACATATTAGGCCTAAGCCCGGAGTTAAGCAATAGTAGAGCATAATCTTTGGAAGATTTATGTGATGATAACTTTAGTGCTTAATCCATTAAGCTTGTCGCAGTAGACTCCTTAATTTCTGAATCAGAACTAAGGATTAGATCCTTAAAGTATGATAAAGAAATTGAAGGATCTTCATAAATCTATTCTTAGATTTTAGAAGTACTAAATTGCAATACAAAACTCTTGGAGAGTTAATGACTATTCTCATGGAGACAAAGTCAAAGTTTGCAATTAGGCAAGTTGCGCAAGGCGCACCTTACTTCGATATTCTAGAAGGCCAAGGCTTGGCCAAAAGCTTCTGGAGTGTTGAAACTGGCAAAGGCAAAATCATTATAATCTTCTGGGAAGATAAAAGGACATATCCCAAAATGTCTGCCTTAATGTGGCAAACGGGATCACAGAAACATGACTGTCGTTTGGACAAAGCAGACATGAAGGAATTGAAGACGAGCAAGGCTCTGACTTCAAATGTGTTTGTCATATTATGTTCAATACTAGTATTAAAATTGGATTTTAGATACTTAGTATGGTACATAAATATATATTGATGTTCAGAATCTGTTTTGAACAGGATACTAACTTCAATCGAGATCAATCTGCGATTTGGAAACGGGACGAAAGTCGCTGTTTTAACCGTAGATACCTAAGTTTAGGAACTACCATCGGATGTATACCTAAATTAGGAAACTGTTATAATGTAACTAGTTTGACTAGATACATTATCTCCATATCAGTGTTTGACCCGCTGCGGGTGAACCTTTATATTCTAGAACACTAAAATGTTTCATTATATAAAGTTGATATTGAGATAAACACATTAGATGTGAATGACGGAATTTATATTTTGAATATAAATAATATCTCAAACATATAACATGACAAACAAATAGCTCAAACTAATTTGATCAAATGAAACTTAATTGTGGCATTATTGTCTAGGACACAATCAAACAAGACTCGTATATCCACACTTTCAAAGAGTAGATACTAGGACTAATTTGATCCCATTCAAATAAAGTCTACGAATCTAGTTTATTGGGCAAAGTGTCTAAAACACTATTTACTTGGTAAAAGTGCAAATGCCACAGATCTGTTAGCCCTAGTTCATAGTGAAGCAAGTGGGCCCATGTCTAGCTAGGCTAGAGGTGGATATGAATATTTCGTGACCTTTACGGATGTGGCATCGCATTAAGGTTATGTGTCTCTTTTGAAACACAAATCAGAAACTTTTAAGTTTCGACACGAAATAGACAAACATATCGGCTAAAGTATTAAACCGTCACGGTAAGACCGTAATGGAAAATACTTAAGCAATAAGTTTCTAATATACTTGAAAGAGTATAGTATTCTTTCAAAGAGGACTCCTCCCGGAACACGTCAGTTTGACGGTGTGTCCGAATGGATAAACCGAATTTTGTTGGACATGATAAGGTTAATCATGAGTCGCTCTGAGCTACCATTTCCTTCAAGGGATAAGCATAAACAGTGCAGAACTTATTTAGAATAAGGTTTCATTAAAGTCTATTTGACATATTTCATATTAGATATGAATGGGAAACAAAATCGGGTTTCTCATTCCTGAACATTTGGGTATGCTAGGCATCTGTTTGGATGATACCAAACTAGAACCAAATTGGATAAGTGCCAATTGTAGGCTATCCTAGGGATACCAAAGTATAGTACTTATACTCTCACAAGAGAACAATGTAATTGTTGCTCGCCATGCGGTTTTCTAGAGAAATACCGATATACAGTGGTAAGTGGGAGGATAGTATAACTCGATGAAAATTGGAGTGATGCTATTCGAGGCACCGAATCTTAATGGAACACAAATAGTTCATCAAGGATGAAACTATACCATAATCTTCGAATACACAAGAACCACGTATGTCGGAGAGAGTCAGAAAACAACCTGGGGTATGGGTTTCTGATCTCACCTCATAAAGATGTCTATCTTATTGAGGTATACCAACTGACTACGTACGAGGAAGTGATACAAGGTATCGACTCCCAATTATGAAAAAGTGTCATCCAGCCCCAGCCCTAGCACGTGACTATCCGATACTGGGCCGATATGCACGATACAATGGTATACTACGCTTGATACAGATCTTAAATATTCTTAAATGGATATGTCCGGAGAATTGGGTAGACTTGGTGCTTTGCTAGGAGTCGACCTTGTCTCGTAAATCGGTAGAACGTAGTACTTGGTACGTACGTGATTCGGATACACCGACGACCGTATTTACTGCCAACGTATCCGGGGATCTCATGGGTCGCTTCCCGATAATCCACCGATGACGCATAACTCGCACTCTTAAATAATCTGGGATTATATAGAAGAAAGAGAAAATTAATCTAGGATTAATTACGGAGATATTTTATCTAGGATAAAATATCGTCTAGAGAGAGATAAAGATTAATTTGGAATTAATCGGTAAATTAATATATTCGATATATTAAACGAAATTAGATTTCGACGCGGAATTAAAATTAGATTTTAATTCGGGCGAACGAATTAATTTAGAATTAATTCGTTAGCGACGTGAATAGTGAATTCGCTAGGCGTAATCATTTAATTACGACGCAACGGAAAAATCGTTAATTTGGAATTAACGAACCCGAGCCCGAGTGTGATTGCTAGCGCATTCGTATTTCGAATTCGAGTGCGGCATCGCAAGTCGCATTAAGCGTCAAATCATTAGTCGCATCAAGCGTCAAATCACTTGTCACTTTGAGTGATGTGAAATGACAACATGTCACTTAATTAAAGTAGATGTGACTTGATGGACTTGTGATGGACTTTTGACTTTAGAGTGTGGAACACTCAAAGTCATTACAATTGATTTAATTTGTTTTTTGAAAGAAAATTAAATGGTAAAAACATTTATTATTTTTTGGAAAAAATATAAACAAATGTTATACCACTTTTTAATAACTTAACAACATTTTTCTCTCTCATTCTCTCCTTCAAGCTCACGCCCAAGGGGCATTTTTCACTGGTTTTGAAGCCAAAAATGTGAGCAAAGGGAAGCCAAGAGTTGGGTTTTTGTGGCAAAAACCGCAAGTGCTAGCACACTACGAGACTTGCGAAGGTGGTAGGGAGGTTCACCCATGAGCCGGGATCCGTCCGACGAAGCTAGGAGCTGTGTTTCTCAGCTCAAAATTCTGATTTTGTGGGCTGTGAACTGCACAGCAGTGGCGCCAAACCAGTGAGCATTTTGGGTTTTGTTCGTCTTCAAATCGTCTCAACCGATCGATGTGAGTATTCCGCTACCTCCGTTGATGTATTCACACATGTATTTCATGTCTTGTTTGATCTTGGGACCTAGATTATAACCAACACTTAACATATTGATCCTAGATCAAATCTCTCCCTTTCTCACTCAAGCTAGCACTTGTATTACTTCTACCCGTTACACTACACTTCTAAAGAAACCTCATTTACATTGAGGGGAATAGGTGAGAAGAGAATACAAAGAGAATAGAGGTGATAAGGCTGGACACGCAGGTCCAATTAATAAATCGAATTTATTACAACAATTTCCAAAATTGCCCCACCCGACTAATATCCATCCGATATACATTATTCATTCATCACAACCACGTATTCACACAAAAGCATGCTATCAATCAATCTAATCAAATTAATTAATCTGATAATTATGTGATCATCCAATGTTCAAACAACGATTTGATTTTGCTCGAGTCAAACTCGTTTTTGCGAATAAGTACTCAAAGTACGAATTCTTGAATTAAATTATACTACATAATTAAATCCAATCTAACATGTATTTAATACTAATTCACTATTCAATTCCAAATTAAATATTACACTTTATTTAATAAACCTTTTCGACTTAAATTCCAAATTTAATCGCGTCGGGACTCAAAGCCCGATTAACGTCCAACGTCAATTCAATTCAAGTCTAATGGGCTTTAATTAATTTCTTTAAGGCGTGGGCTTCGGCAACCAAAGCCCAATCAAGAAGTAACCCCATAAGCCCAGAAATCAATTTAGGCCCATTAGGCCCAATTAAACTTTAAAGGTTTATAAGTTGCATTTGGGCTTAACGGAAGTGGCTTTGGGCCCAATTGGATCCAATCAACATGGCCTAAACCCAACTTGATAAAATCAAGCCCAATAACCCCAATTAAAACTTAATAAGCCCAAATCCAATTTAAAGGCCTAATTCATTAAATTACACAAATCCAATTTCGCAATTTAATTACCTAAAGTGCATTACATGATTAATCACCCAAATCAATATTTCCAAAACACTAAATTAGTCCATTAATCATGCTCATTATCATTATCACATGTCCAACACATAAATGAAAAAATCAAACCCATTACCTGCTTCTAAGGTCTCGGCCAAGGAGGGATTTTGTGTCCGATTTGGTTTCAATCCAATCGAACCCACAATCGACATTAAATCAACATCCCGAATGATTTCCAATACATCCAATGTTCAAAAATCAAAATACCAAGACATTTAAGGGCATCATCCAATTCGGCCAAGGTGATAACTTTTGGGGATTTTATGTTCAATTCAAAATCCAATCCAATTAGTTTCAAATTAACATTATCCTTAATGATTCTAATTCATCCAATGAACTAAAATCAAAAAATTCCAAGAACCCAAAATTCAATACACATTCGGCCAAGATGAAAAATTTGGGCAAAATTGATCCAATCACATTTTGTTGAAATTGATCAAATCAATCTTCAATATAACATATATTAAGCATGCTCAATCATCCAATTTCACAAAATCATGCTCAAATACAAAATACCTAATTTTAAGCCCTACATTTTTCATGCTTGAACCTATAGCTCTTGATGCCATTGTTAGGTTTATATCTAGGTCCCAAGATCAAACAAGCAATGAAAATCATGTGTGAATACATCAATGGAGGTAGCGGAATACTCACATCGATCGGTTGAGTCGATTTGAAGACGAATGAAGCCAAAACTCCACTGCCTTGGTCACGCCCACTGGTGCAGAATTCTTCACTGGTTTGGGCAGTTTCAGATCTCATTTTGAAGCTCCAAACTTCATCGAATGGATCCCGCCTCATGGGTGAACCTCCCTAACACCTTCGCAATAGTCGTAAGTGTGCTAGCACTTGCGTTTTCACCATGAAAACCACTCATTGCTTCCCTTGAAGCTCACGACAGTTAGCTGTGAAGAAGAAAGAAAAACAGCCCATTGGGCGTGTATTGATGGAGAGAAAAGGAGGAGAAGTGTTATGGTTAAGTTGTTAATTGATTTACACAAATGCTTTATTATTTTTCAAAAAATACTAAGCATTTTCCATTTAAATTATCAAATAAAATCAAATGGTAATCAATCACACAACCACCAACACTATTCCAACAACACCCATCACTATTCAATGTCACTTTATTAAAGTGACTTGATGTGTGTCTATCAATCAATCAACTCAATCACATCAATCAATCACATCACTCAAAGTGACTTTTGATTTGACGCTTGATGTGACGAATGATTTGACGCTTGATGTGACTTGCGTCGCCGCACTCGAATTCGAAATACGAATGCGCTCGCAATCATACTCGGGCTCGGTTTCGCTAATTCCCAATTAGCGAATTTTCGTTGCGTCGTAATTAAATGATTACGCCTAGCGAATTCACTATTCACGTCGCTAATGAATTAATTCTAAATTAATTCGTTCGCCCGAATTAAAATCTAATTTTAATTCCACGTCGAAATCTAATTTCGTTTAATATATTGAATATATTAATTTATCGATTAATTCCAAATTAATCATTCTCTCTCCCAAAATGGATTCCATGTATATCAACTATGTTTGGATACTAGTTGAAGTACCACAAGGCATTGTGCCAACCGGTACTGTATAAGTCTTCAAGGAAGACATACATGGATGGCAACATACCAACGTATAAAGCTAGGCTTTTAGCGGAAAGGTATCGTTATCAACATTGTGTTGATTTCGATTCAACCTTTTACCTGTTGCCATGGTAAATCCATTTGGATAATGATTGCTAAAGCAGCATGTTTCAGAATGAAATATGACAGCTGAACGGGAAAATCGCTTTCCTGAAAAGGAAACCTTTTGGAGGATGTTAACAACATCCTGTCGGTTTTGTCGTACCATAACAAGCAAACAAGGTTTGCAGGTTATTCGATCCATGTTTGGATTGAAGCAAGCATTAGGTTCTTGGAATTATCATTTTGATGTAATCATAATGGAGTATGATTTAATTCAAAACGAAAAATATTCTTGTATATATAAAAGGGTTATTGGGAGGGCACTGACGGTGGCTGTCCTATATAAATAATGATAATATGTCATTTCTTGGAAATGATATTCCCATAATGATAATCGGTGAAAGCTTGGCTTTCGAGAAAACTCTCCGAGAAACCGTACATTAAAAAATATACGCGATCTGGTGTCTCATACGCTTTGAGCATATAAATTCACAAACAAGCCAATCCGAGTGATAGTCACTGGATTGATGTTAAGAACATCCGTTAGTATCTTAGAGAACTAAGGATGCTGTCTTAGTCTATGGAGAAGGAGAACTTGAAGTGACTGGGATCACTGTAGCAAGTTTCCTAAAACCGATAAAACCACTATAAGTCGCAAACGGTACTACAAAGTTTGAATAACGGAACAGTGAGCTAGAAATCTTCCAAGCAAGATACTGTTACCGTATAAACAACAAATGCGGGTTATTGCTGCAGCTGAGGCGGCAATAGAAGCCTTCTGGGTCGATAAACAAATCTAATTAGATTAGATATAGTTCTGTTATCAGCTGAGCTAGGCGTCAGCACAAGCTAAAGAATTAATGGTCTCATCAACGATCCAGATACATACTTTGACTATTCATCTGATTCATTCGGATCATACATCGTGGCGATGTGATGATCGAATAAATCGCATAAGACGATAATCATGCAAATCCGCTGACGAAAGCCTTTCCTCAGCAGTTTGAGCCAACCGTACATAGTTCGGGTGTCAGACACTCGAGTGACTGGCTATAGGCCAAGTGGGAGATTGTTGGACAATTATGACCCATAGCGTCACTATTTATACAGATCTTGGTGTTGTTGTACAAATTAACTATGTGACAAATGTGTTGGATAATATGACCCATAGCGTCACTATTTGTACAGATCATAGTGTTGTTGTACAAATTAACTATGTGACAAGGAAATTGCACTCTCATCATTTGTGATTATATCACCTTAGATATATAAATGAAGAGAGGTCCATATGATTAGTTCCTGGATTGAGATGATATGAGACAGTATCAGTCCACGAATGATTAATCGTTAAATATCCCTAGTCGGAGTATTATCGAGACTGGACATCGATAATGCGGAATAGGCTAGTATTGCACTTGTGCGCGTTGTGAGGGCACAACGGCATAGTTCTCATATATATAAGTATTGGATACTTATGCAAGTGCGATAGGAGGTTGTGTTTCACCGATGGTACGGGAAACAGCTTCGCTCTGGATAGACCCCTCGGAATCCCATTGGTATTATGACTATGTGTCTATGGGAGTCCGACATCAGGGTAGGTGTGTATAGTATTAACCTGAGACTTGCATCGCTAATGCTTACGACAATCAATATGCTTTAGTTGAGATCGTCCAGGACTCTAACCGGTTCTGTGTACGCCAATGCTGGGTATATTGAGAATCGTAGAGTATTAGGTGTGATGTCAAGACGGAAGTATCACTCCAGTCATAGTGGAGATGATGTCACGCAAGATACGGTATTAGTGCTCTTAAGTGCTGGCCGGCCATCGGGATATTATGACAAGGTCATGTATATCCGATTATAGAGACTAGTTATCAGACATCCGACATGTGCTTCGGACGGGGCAGACACTTATCCAGCCCCAGCCCTAGCACGTGACTATCCGATACTGGGCCGATATACACGATACTTGGTATACTACGCTTGATATAGATCTTAAATATTCTTAGATGAATATGACCGGAGAATTCGGTAACTTCGTGCTTTGCTAGAAGCCGATCTTGTCTCGTAAATCGGTAGAACGTAGTACTCGGTACATACGTGATTCGGATACTCCGACGACCGTATTTACTGCCGACTTATCCGGGGATCTCATGGGTCGCTTCCTGATAATGCACCGATGACGCATAACTCGCACTCATTAATAATCTGGGATTATATAGAAGAAAGAGAAAATTAATCTAGGATTAATTACGGAGATATTTTATCTGGGATAAAATATCGTCTAAATAAGTGTCTGCCCCGTCCGAAACACATATCGGATGTCTGGTAACATAGTCTCTATAATCGGATATTCATGACCTGGTCACAATATCCCGATTGGATGCGCATCACTAAAGAGCACTAGTACCGTATCCTGCGTGACATCATCTCCACTATGACTGAAGTGATACTTCCGTCTCGACATCACACCCAATACACTACGACTCTCTGATAAACCCAGAAGTGGTGTACGTAGAACCGGTTAAAGCCCTGTACCACCAAGACCAAAGTCTATCGATTATCGTAAGTATTAGCGATGTAAGTCTTAGGTTAAGACTATACACACCTACCTTGATTTCGGCCTCCCATAGACACATAGTCATAATACCAATGGGATTCCGAGGGGTCTATCCAGAGCGAAGCTGTTTCCCGTACCATCGGTGAAACATGACCTCCTATCGCACTTGCATAAGTATCTGATACTTATATATATGAGAACTATGCCGTTGTGCCCTCACAACGCACACAAGTGCAATACTAGCCTATTCCGCATTATCGATGTCCAGTCTCGATAATACTCCGGCTAGGGATATTTAATGATTAATCCTTCGGGGACTGATACTGTCTCATATCATTCTCAATCCAGGAACTAATCATAGGGACCTCTCTTCATTTATATATCTATGGTGATCTAATCACAAATGATGAGAGTGCAATTTCCTTGTCACATAGTTAATTTGCTACAACAACACAATGATCTGTGCAAATAGTGACGCTATAGGTCATTTTGTCCAACAATCTCCCACTTGGCACATAGCCAGTCACTCAAGTGTCCCACACCCGAACTATGTACGGTTCGCTCAAATTGCTGAGGAAAGGTTTTCGTCAGCGGATTTGTTTGATAATCGTCTGACGCGATTTATAAGATCATCACATCGCCACGATGTGTGATCCGAATGAATCAGATGATATAGAAGTATATATCTGGATCGTCGATGAGACCTTCAATTCCTTAGCCTTGCTGACGCCTAACTCAGCTGCTAACAGAACTATATCTAATCTAATTAGATTTATTTTCGATCCAAATGGCTTCTATTGCTGCCTCAGCTGCAGCAATAATCCGCATTTGTTGTTTATTCGGCAACAGTTATCTTGCTAGGAAGATTTCCAGCTCACTGTCCCAGTGTTCAAACTTTTATAGTACCGTAGTATTTAATCGTTTGGAAACTTGCAGCAGTGATCCCAGTCACTACAAGTTCTCCTTCTCCATAGTTTAAGATAGCATCTTTAGTTCTCTGAGATACTAACAGATGTTCTTAACTTCAATCCAGTGACTATCACTTGGATTGACCTGATCGTGACTCCATATGCTCGAAGCGTATGAGACACCAATACAAGTACATTTTAAATGTACAATTTCCAGAGAGTGTTAACCAACTCCAAATCTATCCCAGTAGATCTTTATTCCTCGAATAAAGGTTGTTACTCCCCAGAATTCTAAGGAGAATTTCTATTGAAAGCCAAGCTTTCATCAATTGCTTTATTGGGAATTTCACTGTCAGTGCGCTCTCCCACTAACCTCCTTATATACACAAGAATTATTTCGTTTTGATTCAAATCATAAACCATTATGATTATTTCAAAACGACAGTTCCAAGAACCTTATGCTTGCATTAATCCAAACATGGATCGAATAACCCGCAAACCTTGTTTGTCGGTTATACAAAATCGTCAGAATGTTATAAACATTCTCCAAAAGGTTTCCTTTTCAGGAAAGCGATTTTGATCTATAACTGACACATTTCATAAATGAAATACGCAGTTATCTACAAGCATCTTCAAAATGGATTTACCATGGCAACAGGTAAAAGGTTGAATCGTTATTGACACAATGTTGATAGCGATACCTTTCCGTCAAAAGCCCAGCTTTGTACGTTGGTATGTTGCCTTCCATGTATGTCTTCCTTGAAGACGTTTAATGTACCAATAGGCACAATGCCTTGTGGTACAACAACTAGTATCAAAATAGTTGTTATACATGGAATCCATTTCGGACTCATGGCACTTTGCCATAATAGGGAGTCGATACCTCGTATCACTTCCTCAAAACGTAGTCGGTGGATATACCTTCATAAGATTGACATCTTTATGAGGTTAGATCAGAAACCCATACCCTAGGTTGTTTTCTGACTCTATCCGATCTACTAGTTTCTTGTGTATTTGAAGATTAATGGTATAGATCATCATAGATGAACTATTTGTGTTCCATTAAGGACTTCGTGCCTTGAACAGTATTACTCCAATTTTCATCGAGTATCACTATCCTCCCACTGACCACTGCATATCGGTATTCCTCTCAGGAAAAATGCATGGTGAGCAACAATCACATTGTTCTCATGTGAGATTTATAAGTACTATACTTATGGTTTCCCTTAGGATAACCTATATTGGCACTTATCCAATTTGGGTCTTTTAGTTTGGTATCATCCAAACGTTATGCCTGGCATACCCAAATTATCAGGAATGAGAAACCTCGTTTCTTCCCTGTTCATATCCTATATGACATCTGTCAAACAGATTTATATGGAACCTTATTCTAAATAAGTTTTGCACTGTTAATACATATCCTATTGAAGGAAACAGTAGCTCAGAGCGACTCGTGATAAACCTTATAATGTCCAACAAAATTCGGTTTTTAGTTCGGACACACCGTCTAACTGACGTGTCTCGGGAGGAGTCCTCATTTGAAAGAATACCATACTCTTTCATGTACGTATGAAACTAACTGCTTAAGTATTTTCCATTACGGTCTTACCGTGGCGGAATAATACTATAGCCGATCTGTTTATTTACTTCGTGTCGAAACTTTAAAGTTTCCGATTTGTGTTCTTCAAAAGAAACACATAACCATAACGTGATGCCACATCCGTTAAGGTCACGAAATATTCATGTTCACATCTAGCCTAGCTAGATATGGGCCCACTTACTTCACCATGAATAGGGCTAACAGATCGGTGGCCCTTTTACTATTACCAAGTAAATAGTATTTTAGGTACTTTACCTAATAAACTAGATTCGCAGACCTTATTTGAATAGTCAAATCAGTCCTAGTACCCACTCTTCAAAAGTGTGGATATACGAGTCTCGTTTAATTGTGTCCTAGACAACAATGCCACAAATAAGTCTCTATTGATCAAATCAATTTGAGCTATTTATTTGTCATTTTATATGTTTGAGATTTTATTATATTCAAAATATAATTCTGTTATTCACATCTAATGTGTTTATCTCAGTATCATCTTTATATAATAAAACACTTTAGTGTTCTAGAATATAAAGGTTTATCCGCAACGGATTAAAGACTGATATAGAGATAATGTCTCAAGTCAAACTAGTTACATTATAACAGTTCCTTATTTAAGTACATACCCAAAGGGTAGTTCCTAAACTTAGGTATCTACGGTCGAAACAGTGACTTTTGTCCCGTTTCCGATTCGCAGAGAAATCTCGGCTTGAAGTCAGTATCCAGCTCATAGCGGATTCTGAACATCAATACATATATTTAATGTACCACACTAAGTATTTAAAATCCAATTTCAATACTAGTAGTGAACATAACTTTGACAAATATTTTTAAAGTCAGAGCCTCGCCCTTTTTTTAATTCCTTCGTGTCTTCCATATCCAAATGGTAGTCACTTTGGGATATGTCAATTATCTTTTCAATATTTCACAAACCTTTGGCCAAGCCTTGGGTTTTAGAATATCGAAATGATGTGCACCTTGTGCAACTCGCCCAATTGCAAACTTTGACTTTTCTCCACTAGAATAGTCAATTAATTCTCCAAGAATTATTAATTGCAATTTTAATACCTTTTAAATCTAAAGATAGATTTATTGTCAAGTATATTAAATTAAGCACTAAAGTCATCATCACATAAATCTTCCAAAGATTTTATGCTCTACTATTTGCTTAATTATGGGCTTAGATATAACAAGTTATTTTATCCAATAAAGTAACCTATTATTAATTCCCAATGAAAATTAAATCATTTAAAACATTTAATCCAAGGATTATATATTTTAAATATTCAACTTTTCAATTCTTTCTTGATTTCAATAGTCCAACTATTTAATCAATTTAATAAGGTACTATTCATTATAATGATTACAATAATCCAATTATTTAATCAGCTATAATTTTAATAATCAATTATATTGATTACTGTAATCTAATTATAAAATCAACTATATATCGAATGAGTTTGTATATAGTCCAACTATATATATTTTAAAAACAACATAAAATATTAGTCCAACTAATACTTTTGATTAATATGACGAGTAAAATATAGATGAGCGCGTTTAGCGAGTATTCGAACGAATGTTGCAAATTCAATACTTGCCTCCCACTATTTTCGTCGAGCCTCTAACCCTCTGTCGTCGTACTCGGAAACCGTGTTTCCTAGTGGGCTAGGATCCCGTTAAATATCACACAATCTTGACTTTGGCCAACAAATTGTATGATAATTAACTAGGTAGATCTCGAAGATCAATTGGATCTCATCCAACTCCTAGATCCAGTAGGTGGACATCCAAGTCCCAAACATATATCTTATATATGCCTATACATCGAATGTATACCCTAACCTTTTTCCTCTGAATCAACTAGGCCTTGGCTTTGGCACAACAAACCTAGTGATCCCAGTCAAGCGCGGACCCATTGACATGGAAGCTCGTAATCAATGTCAATGGACAAGAAGTGGTCTTGACTTTGGCCAACAACCACAACTTGGACACGACACCGATATGGAACAAAGCCTCGTGATTAAAACAATCTTCGACGGACAAGGGCTTGACTTTGGCCAACAACCCCTGCCAATCTCGGATCTTGAGCAAGAATCACTCAATGGAAGGAAAAAAACGCTGATATTTAACGAGGGTTTTTCCGCGTGCAAATTGGCTACCAATTTAATTATCTTTGTTAAGGTCTCATCATCATACACCCTTAAACATGCATTCTAAATACATAATAAAGCGAGTATGAAAATAAATAATAATGATATGCGGATGGATACTTAAAACATTGATCCTAGATCAAATCTCTCCCTTTCTCACTCAAGCTAGCACTGCATTACTTCTACCCGTTACACTACACTTCTAAAGAAACCTCATTTACATGGAGGGGAATAGGTGAGAAGAGAATACAAAGAATGAAGGTGATAAGGCTGGACACGCAGGTCCAATTTAATAAATCGAATTTATTACAACAATTTCTAAAATTGCCCCACCCAACTAATATCCATCCGATATACATTATTCATTCATCAACCACGTATTCACACAAAAGCATGCTATCAATCAATCTAATCAAATTAATTAATCTGATAATTAAGTGATCATCCAATGTTCAAACAATGATTTGATTTTGTTCGAGTCAAACTCGTTTTTGCGAATAAGTACTTAAAGTACGAATTCATGAATTAAATTAAACTACATCATTAAATCTAATTTAAAATGTATTTAATACTAATTCACTATTCAATTCCAAATTAAATATTACACTTTTATTTAATAAACCTTTTACGATTTTGAAGGGGTTATTTAAGGGGTGAATCCGGTAACGCAGCGGAAGCGGTGAAAATTTGATTTTCAGATTTCAAAACTTTTTCTCGGATTAATTAAATAAGCATATTTATTTAATATTCAAATAATCAAATTATGAAAATAAATTCAATAAAACAATTTTAAATGAATTTACCGAAATACCCTTGCTTTGGTTTTTGTCCGTTTTAGTCCGAAATTGATCCAATCAATTTTGAATGATTCTAAATCATTTCTAGGATGAACTTATGATGTTCAAAACATCAAAACACCAAAGCAACCAAAATCCCCAATTATTCCTCACAAAGCCGAGAGCACCATTTGGTGCCTAATTTGACCATTTGGTCATTTCATGCTTCAAAACTCATCCAAATGAAATCCAATCAACATGAAACTTTGCATGCATCATATACACACCCAAATGCTCAACATATATGAAAACCCCCAAATTTGGAATTAGTTAAAAACCCTAATTTTTTTAATTTCTCAAATTGGACAAATTAGACCAAATACATTAAATCAATTACTTCAATCATCATTCTTCCATCCAATTCAAGTCTCAACACAATGAAACAACTCAAGATCAAATCTAGGTCATTTAAGAGTGGGTCAACAACTCTAGATTAGCAACATGGTTTCATAAACCTTAAAAGAATGTTTACAACTACACTAGTTACAAACTTCCATCATCATACATGCTTTACACCTTAACCAAAACTTCCATCAACAAAAACCACAAAGAACAAAGAAGGAAATAACCTAAGGATATCATATATTGAAGCCTAGATCCTAAGGAACAATTTCCTTACTAATAGTAAGTTGGAAAAACTTACTAAAATCAAGCTTTCCTTTGATCTTTCTTTCTTTCTCAAGCTTCCTTTAGGTTTCTTCAATGGTGTTTGTTTTGATAAAGTGTATTAGGTTAACTTAATGAAATGAAAATGAAAACAATTTATATTAAGGCAAAAATATGCCTTGGCCGAAATTGCATATACCAAATGCAAGAAATTGTAATTTCAATTTCATTTCAATTATCATTATATCAACTTGCACAAATATCTTATAAACTACTTTATTAGATATTTATTTTGGTCAACAAATGCAACTAATGTCATTACTTTAATATCCTAATGTAAGATATTTATATTTTAATTAATTTAATCATTTAACAATTAAATAATTAATTAATTAATCAAATACAAATATATTAAATATATGTATAAATTTACATTAGATATTAAAAACATATTTCATTAGGAAATAAGTCAAATAACTCATTTTGACTATTAATTAATGTGTATTTAAATTAATCAAGTATTAAATGTAAATACACAATAATAAGGAAATGACTATCTAGTCTCTTTAGCATGTATCTTGCGTTTTACCATTAAACGAATTTATAAATAATCAATATTATTTATTTATGTTGCTCTAGTGCTCAACGAGTATGTTTCATTATTGAGACTCTCTAGGTTCAGGTATATCCGTCACAAAATCTAATTTCGTGTCCATAATCTATCCACCCGTAGATTATGACGATCACGGATAATCTCGCTGAACCATACAGGTCGAGGTCATGGCAAATGTATAATTCCTCCGTCACAGGTATCCGGATAAATCCCAGAGATATAGATGTAAACGTCAAATCTCTATCGGGATTATCCAGTCGACTATTCTATTAGCAATCTCAAAAGAATGTTTAGAACTAGCTTCTAAACTTTACCACGGGCCCATGGATTTATCTGATTGCTAATCATATGGACTACCTATGCTCTGGTACACAGAACTGACGAATCTTATCTTGATACACATAGGACACCCTGAGGATCTATCTACACCCAACGAACAGGCGGAGGTCTGATCTAAATAGATCGGTGACGTGACTGCCGTGTAAGTGTAGAAGATGTCTCATGTGCCCACAATGACATCTCAAGTCTAAGAATCACAAGTGCTACTCAACCCAAGAAGATTCTTATTGACGCTGGTGTACCATCCATTAAGAATCTTCGGTGAGTCGTTCAGTGTTTATCCGCTATAAACACCTACACGTCTATACTAGTCTCCAAGACTTATGATTCATTGAGAAACCATTGGAATCATATATTCCAGTATACGACATGTACCGGTCTCAACGGGTTTACTATACTGACCAAGTAGTGTAAACCTTAACCAGGAACTATCTGAGAATGACAACGTCATGATACTACTCAATGTCCGTTGCGACGCTTTTGCAACTGTATCATGACTAATCATTCTCGGGTCATTACGTCTTTACCATATATAGAAATATAGATTATATTATAGAAACTGCATATATTATTCATAATAATAATATTTTACAGAAGTATTTAAGAGAAATACAACTGGGAATTGGCGCTCTGAGCACCAACCCCAACAAAATCTCCCACTTGCTCTAGTGCCAATATCGATGTATCCAATACCCATCGACTCCACGGGTTTATCAAACAGCTTCGGAGGTATGGCCTTCGTCAGCGGGTCTGCTACATTATCTTCACTCGGTACCTTGCACACGACAATATCCCCTCCCCGACACGATCTCTCGAATGATGTGGTACTTGCGTTCCACATGCTTCGACTTCTGATGCGCCCTCGGTTCTTTGCTTGCGCAATGGCTCCCGTATTATCACAGTTAACGGAATCGCATTCTCGATACTTGGGACAACTCCAATTCTGTGATAAAATTCTTTATCCACACAGCCTCTTTTGCAGCTTCAGAAGCTGCAATATATTCCGCCTCAGTGGTGGAATCAGCTGTCGATCCCTGTTTGGAACTCTTCCAACAAACTGCACCTCCGTTAAGGGTAAAGACAAATCCAGATGTAGACTTTCTATCATCGGGATCCGATTAGAAATCGGAGTCTGTATACCCATTAACTTGCAGTTCGTTTCCTCCATATATAATCAACTTATCCTTAGTACCTTTAAGATACTTTAGGATATGTTTAATGGCCATCCAATGGTCATTACCTGGATTGGACTGATATCGACTGGTTACGCTAACAGCGAAACTGATATCAGGCCTCATACATAACATGGCATACATTATGCTACCCAAAACGAAGCATAAGGTTGGTTAGACATTCTAACCTTCTCATCTTCTGTTTGTGACACATCTTCTTAGAAAGATGAATCCCATGTGAACGGTATGTTTGCTGTCTTACAGTTACCAAAGCTATACCGTTCCAAGATCTTATCTACGTACGTTGTTGATTGGGATAACCCAATCAGCCTCCTTTGTCTATCTCTATAGAGTTTTATCCCTAAAACATAGGAAGCTTCTCCCAGGTCCTCATGGAGAAATTCTTACAGAGGTACGCTTTGACGCTTTGCAACATACCCAAATTATTCCAATGATTAGGATGTCATCAACATATAGGACTAAAAATACGACCATGCTCTCACTGGCCTTCTGATACACACAGGATTCTTCCGAATTCTTGAGAAAACCAGACGATCTAATAATCTCATCGAATCGAAGATTCCAACTTCGTGAAGCTGTTTAAGTCCATAAATGGACTTCTTAATCTTACATACCATACCCGAGGTTTCGCTGGACGTGAAACCTTCCGGCTGTTCCATATAGATTTCTTCATCAAGAAAACCATTTAGAAAAGCCGTTTTGACATCCATTTGCCAAATCTCGTAGTCATGATACGCAGCTATATAAATCAAAATCCGGATAGACTTAAGCATTGCTACCAGCGAAAAAAGTTTCATCGTAGTCGACGCCAGGTCGCTGCGTGTGTAACCTTTTGCTACCAGTCGGGCCTTGTAAGTTTCAACCTTACCGTCAGGCCGCGCTTCCTCTTGTAAACCCATTTACAAACGATAGGAACAATTCCTTCGGGAAGCGGAATCAAGTCCCAAACTTGATTTTCATGCATGAGTCTATCTCGGATTTCATGGCCTTTGCCATTTCACGGAGTCGATGTCCAACAGCGATCTCTATAGGTGAAAGGATCTGTCTCTTCAACTAAGAGAACATCCAGACTCTTTTCTTGTATCAAATACAAGCGTTCAGGAGGTCTAGATACCATTTCCGACCTACGGAGTGGTGTGTTGAAGGTCCTTCATACTTGAACTTCAGGTTCCTCCGTTGGTTCGTGTTTTAGGTTGGACTTCATCAAGCTCAACCTGTCTATGATCACCTCCTTCTGACAAAAATCTACTTCTAGAAATTTGCGAAGTGAGCTACGAAACATTTCGATGCTCGGTATCATAGAACAGATATCCCCTCGTTTCGAGGGATATCACAAACCTAAACTTTGCCCTCGAGGCGAAGCTTACTTTGCTGAGTTACCCTGACATAGGCAGGACAACCCCAAACCTTAATATAATTAGATTCGGTCTCCTACCGAACCATATCTGATACGGTGTCGTAGGAACAGCCTTTGAAGGAATCTTATTCAAAAGATGTGCGGCTGTTAAGAGACAGTAGCCCCATAAGTAATAGGGCAAATCTGTGAAACTCAACATCGATCGGACCATATCCAATAAAGTCTGATTTCTCCTTTCAGATACACCATTGTGCTGTGGTGTACCTGGAGGAGTATATTGAGCGAGAATCCCATTCTCCTTCATATAATCCATGAACTCACCACTCATATATTCGCCGCCTCGATCTGATCGAAGGCATTTAATATATTTACCAGTTGGTTTTTCTACTTCATTTCGGAACTCTTTGAACTTTCAAAGGTTTCCGATTTATGTCGCATCAAATACACATAACCGTACCGTGACAATCATCGGTAAAGGTAACGAAGTACGAATAACCACTGTGAGCAGTTTGACTTAGTGGACCACATACATCAGAATGTACGAGTTCCAGTAAGTTGTGGCGCGGTGTCCAACACCAGAAAATGGGGCTTTGGTCATCTACCCTGAATACAGGATTCACAAGTTGGATAGGACTCAATGGTAAGATCTGATATCAAACCATTCCTAACCAATTGGGTAAGGCGTTTTAACGCCAATGTGACCAAGTCTCATATGCCAAAGTTCAGTATTATTAATTACAGGTAAACTACGTTTATTAACTCCAGTATTTAATATATCTTTTGAAGTTTGCAATGTATAATGACCATGTTGGTTTGGACAACTAAGGATCTGAATATTATTTTTATCATATAATACAAAGAACTATTCTTAATATTAATACAATAGCCTTCTGTATCCAATACAAAAGTGATATAATATTAGCGACACATCCCGGTACAAAATGACAGTCATATAACAAAAGTGTCCCATTCGGCAATGAGATCTCGCATACTCCCACTGCAACTGCATCCAAAGAGTCTCCACTCCCGAACCGCAACTGCATCTCTCCAGGCTTCGTTTCCTACTTTCCTTCAGCACCTGCAACGAATTGCAAATGTGAATGGACAAGCAGAATCTAAAATCCAGCTGGATGTAACGGCTCACAGCCAAAGATAAATCAATAACTGGAAAAATAAAAGTACCTGATGTAGAAGCTCTGTCTCTCCTCACTTGGGCAATGTAATCAGGACAGTTCCTTTCCAGTGTCCAACCTTGCCGCAGTGGTGGCATTTGTCTTCAGAAGCCCTTTTGGGCTTTGCAATCTTGCCTGTTGTTGAGGACCAAAAGCTTCTTCTTCTTCTTGTCTTTCTTGTTCTTTCCCTTGGACCATCCTTGGGAAGAAGCCGAAAGAGAAGTAGTTCTAGGAGGGCGAGTCGGGGTACTCCCTTCTTAAGGTCCTCTTCTACCGTGCAACATCCTATGTAGCTCCTGGTAGGTACAGACAGTCCCGTGCATGTTGAAGTACAACACGAACTGGTAAAATGAAGCTGGCAGTGAACCAAGAATGACACTCCTACCGAGAATGTCATTCAAGATGAGATTATGTTGCCTCAATTGATCGATCAAATCGATCATCTGAAGAACATGTGGGCTGACACTCTGCCCCTCATCCAGACGCGCATGGAACAGTTCCATGGCGACTTTGTGAACAATAACTTGTTCCTGGTTCTCAAACGATTGTCTCAATCGCGTCATCATACTATAGGAATCTAACATACCATAGTACTGTTGCTTGAGTTTCGGAGACAGTGAACTAAGGATGTATGATTTAACCATTAAATCATCATCCTTCCAAGTTTCAAAAACTTGGCGTTCCTCCTCCGAAGCATCCTCGCCCACTGCAAGGGGCAACGGACCCTCAAGAACATAACCCAGTTTCTCGGAATCGAGGACAATCCTCAAATCCAATTCCCAGTATGCAAAGTTTCTCAGCGCCTTTCAGTTTGTTCGCATCAAGCATACGCGCAAACTGATTTGTGGATTGTGCCGCCATCGCCAATCTATCATATAGATCACGAAAAACGGTTAGCAGAAAATAAAGCAGTTTCATATAATATCAAAAGCATAAACTAGATGGATTTTTAATCTAATATGCCCCTCCCACTAAATCATGCAATATACTGTAATCCAAAA
>SKCR01031080.1:0-37779 GCA_019454045.1 Zanthoxylum bungeanum
ATATAATCCTCTGCACATTCGAAGATGATGAAGCCTCTCCTTTTTTCATCGTGGCTTCCATCCCACCTTTTATCACCTCAATATGGTTTCCAATCTTCACATCCACTCCCTTTGTACTTCCCAGCCTTCCCGTTTCAGAGGGGTGTGCAACTGGGGAAGCTGCCACAATGGCACACTCATTATGAGGTAGAACCTCTTTTGTATTAACAACAGCTCTCTGCTTCTCAGAAGAGGGATTCCCTGTAACCCCATCATCCCTGCCATCCACTGTCAGATGGCCAGCTCCATTTGTTTCAACAAGAGCCAAGTGACTTTTGTCATTAGCCCGAGCGGATTCCTCATTATTAGTTCCACTTGGACCAGATTCAGGCATATCAGTGGGGACCAAAATCCCCTTGCTTGCATGCCCTGCATTCCTCGACCTGCACTCATCCTTGGCAATTTCCTCAATCATTTCTTCTTTAGCCATTTGGCTCGGCTTGTCCAAACCCTTTTCCTCATCAATCTCACATTTGTGTCCGTAAACACAGCAATTGGGGCACCGTTTCGGCTTCCATTCGTAGTCAACTCCGATACGGAGTGGAACACTTGAGAGTTTGCACTTCAAAATGAAATTGTGAACATATGGCTTACTAGCATCAACTTCTACACAAACCCGAGCAAAGGAGAGACGAGATCTCTCATGTGTTGCCCGGTCACAAGATAATGGTTTTCCAACAATACCAGCCACATAACTCAAGGCTTTATGAGACCATAAAGTGAAAGGAAGGCCCTTCAACCTGATCCAGACAGGCACTTTATCTATCCTGTTTTTATCGAACACAAAACAAGGGTACCATTGTTGGAGCACCATAAATTTTCCCCCAAACAGCCATGGGCCTTCAGCAAGCACATCCTGTAACTTTTCTATATTTTGGAAACGAGACAAGAAGAAACCCTCATAAGGAGTAACAGATTCGATACCAAATTTCTTCCATTCCCTTAAAGCAATTGTACGAGCTGCATGAAAAGGATAGGAAACCCCAGGGATAAACCCAACCAAGCAACGGGTCCAATCCTCAAAATTCTCCTCTATAAGCTCATCGGGCAGTGAGTACTCAGCTTGCCAGTGATCCTGAAGAAAGCTACTGTCCAAACAGTATCTTGATTTGGCTGAAGACGCCTTGACCTTGTCAGCCCATGATCCCTTTGAGTTCTCAGCCCTACCCTTTCCATTTAATTTCTGAGCATCAGTAGCTCGGTTCTGGTGAGACTCAGAAGGAGCTCCTGTCACGTGGTTAACAAAAGGGGCACGAGCCTTAGCAATCGACCCTTGCACCTGAGGCCCAATTACATGAGACTCATCTTGTTTTGCCTTAGCAGGCCCTTCAGGACAATAAATCTCCACGTCCTCCCCCAAAATCCGTGTGTCATTGGAGCAAATATGAGGTAAGCCCTTTGGCACATGACTATCATTAACTTCATTCCCAGACAGCCCATCTTTTGTGGGCCTAAGCCCCTCGATCTTAACAGCCTTATTCAGGCCCACCACACCTATCTCAGACGTTTCTATAGCTTTGCCTTTTCCATTGTATTCGGCGTCCTCATCTTCCATTAGGGGCCTATGTGCAGGCCAAATAACAACCCCAACGGTTCTGTTCACGCCACTTGCACTGCCTCGCCTTGCTCCCCCTCTACCACGAGTGCCCATAACTGCCCCCCCTCTACCCACGTGTGCCCATAACTGCCTCACGTGACAAACAGGATTGAGCCCACCGACTTACCTTGAGGAAGATCAAATCCAAAAAAATAAGAACGTGATGAAGATGGGGAAAAAATCCACCGGTCAAACTTGGTCAACCAGCACAAAAACCCAATTTGATCACATAAAGCAATCAAAATAGGAGAAAGAACAGTTACTAAGAGCCGAAAATCCAACAGATTTGAATCAAATCCAAAATTTCCACAAAGTTTGCAAAAAAATTGCTCAATCGCAACCGTCAAGCAAAGAAAGATAACAAATCCCTGCTCGCCACGTGGAGTACGCACGTGAAAAAACAGAAAAAAACCACCAAATCAGCCAAACAGCAGATCAAACACTGCAATGTGTGATGTTTGGGTTTATTTATTGAGTATTAATCTTAATGCTTTTTGTTAATTGACTACTAATAAGATTGATTTGGTAAATTTAAAATGAACTTGACGAAGAGATTTTAGGTTTCAGCCTCAGACTCAATAGCTCACAATCTCACCTTAGAGATTTCCTTCCAGGATAAACATATACTTGTCGGGCGTTGGTAGCCATAATTGGAACTTGATCTTAATGAATTCAGAGTTCTTAATTAACATAGACATATATTTAATTAAGTCATTGACCGGTGCTACACAAGCGTATAACGCAAGCGCACGTATCGTTCAAGTAGTATAAAAAGTATCGATCCCACGAGGACTTAATACCTAATCTATTAATTTTATTAGGTCAAATGATTACTAGTATCTAATAGGTTGATTGATTGATTTGAAATGATGAAGGTTTTGAATTTAAAAAACAAGTAAATAAAATTGCTCGAATGTAAGTTTAAGAAAATTCAATATTAAAAACTATCTAGGTTGTGATTTCTTCCAATATCATTTTAAAGATGAAGTGGTTATTTTATGTTTGTGTAATAAATCGGTTTACTAACCTGGAACACTAAATTATGCAAAAGCTCTGTCGATGGTCAGACGCAAATACCCAGTTTAACCCCATTGAACCCTATGTCTATGTCAACCAACTTATCTGGATTCATTAAGTTTAAGTTCCAATTATGGCTACCCCCCGCCCGATAGGTATATGTCTATCCTGTAAGGAAATCTATTAAAGGGTTATCTATCCTCAAGGAAGATCGTGGCTGTTACGTCTAAGGCTTAAAACCTAAAAGTCCTTTGTCAAGTTTATTTTAGATTTACCACATCAATCTTATAGTGGCCAATTAACAAGACGCATAAGCTTAAGACTTAATAAGTAAACCTTTAAATTACCCAAACTATAATTTAACCCCTTAAAACCAGTGATATTGGATTTCATCACAACCCAGATAACTGGCTTAGTTACGACACATATTTACGGGTAGTAAAAAAAAACTTAAATAAATAAAAGACATAAAGTAAAATACTGAAAATTAAATACTGAAAATTAAATGCTGAAAAATAAATGCTGAAAGTAAATGCTGAAATTAAATATGAAAATTAAATGCTGATGAAAGTAAATTACTGAAAAGTAATTGATGAAAAGTAAATTGCTGAAAAGTAATTAAAGTAAAATTACAATAAAGAAGGGAAATGCTAATGAGTGCCCTTAGGGCATTGTTAATGATCCATTTTAGGACAGTTTTTATAGGAAAAATGAAAAAAAGTAATTATATTTTGACAATTTTTTACTTTCCCAATAAAATTTGATATGAAAATTTCCAAAAATGAAATCCTTTAATGAGTGCCCTTATGACACTAGTTAGCATGATGATTACGCCCAAATATGACTCGCGGTTATCGCAGTATAGCTGGGGTGTCGATTCCTCAGAGAGATGGTTACAATAAACTGATTCACTCAATCAAGAATGTTAACGGAACTTAATAAACAAGACGATAAAAATTGATAATTATATTAAAGATAAATAAAATAATGAAAAGATATTAAATGATAATGGCAGAGAGATATGACAAAGCTTCGGGAATCCCTCTTGCATTGAACTCCTATATTTAGTTATTGATTCCTTTTATTACACAATTGAAGGTTTCACATCCCAAACCAACAATCGGAAAATATTCAATTCTACACATATTCAAATCTAAGGTAATTAATGATTATTTTCCCTATGTTAACAGCACACAAAAGCCATCGTTACGAGCTATCTAACGTCGACAATATACCCTCAGGCAATACTGCAGCAGAAGACCAACACGCAAAACAACTTTACCAGTCACAATTAAATTCGCAAACCACACATAGAAGAAGCATGACTGGATCTATATGGGATTTGACAAAATATAATTTCTGGATTAATAAATCAAAAGATGATAGAAAATAACAACCATTAATTTTATTAAACAATTAAAAGGTTCGTAGGAATCAAAACATAAATAATAAAAATCCAACACAAGAGTTTATCCCTAACTTTGCCTAGGGGATTAGTTCATCATAAAAGAAATAAAAATAGCCTGGGATTGGAGAGAATTATTGTTCTGAATCATCACGACTCCGCGTCCCGGCTTCTGGACTCTGATTTCTTTTCTGAACTCGGCACTGCTCTTATTTTTCTCTGCTTGTGCCTCTCGGCACTACCCTCTATTTCACGCACGCAGCAGCCCTCTCGGCTGGTTCCCTCTGGTTTTTGCGCAGCTCCCATGCAATTTATACACAAAGCAATTTAAACCTAATGCAACTTGTAATTGGGCCCACGTAACTTCCTTTTTTTCAACTTCCTTTTGTTTTAGTCAAAGTTTTGCTGCTTTCTCTCCCAAACTCTTCTTTCTTTTTTTAGTTCACGTGAAGCTCTCTTTTTTTATTTGGTTTTGGCAATTGAAACACTAACACAGGCAGGGCCCCACGTGTTTAGCATCTTTGACTTGGTCAACAATTTGTCTACTCTTGCTTTATTCTACAAATGGCGCCGTGGCGCCTTATTCCCTGGATTTTGTGTGGGATTGTGGCGCCGCGGCGCCAGTTCAATCTTTCCTCTTCGCGTTCTCGACTTCCTGAACACTTGTAATTGTCCCAGAATTCATATGTTAATATTCCTACAAATAAAATCACTAAATTAGTGTAAATAATAAATATTTCTAAATTAATATAACAATCAAAATTATGTGGTAAAATATAAAATATATAACTAAATACTAACAATAAACCTAGATAAGTGATGTTTCAAAGTACATTTTCATGCACTTATCACAACCCCCAACCAGCTTATTGCTAGTCCCTAGCAATTCAAGCGCAAAATAAAATAAAAACTAAATAAATAAATAAAACTATCTAAGCCACTTTCGTAGGGATCACGATTGCATTTAGCGTATGCAACAAGCCTTTAAACCCCTAGGTGTCCCTAGTGGACGAGTTATAGTCTCGTGAGGGCTTACAGCGACGACACCCACAAACGTCATTTAACACATGCAATCATGCAAAAATAAAAATTAAATAGTCCCAATAGTTTCACATAATTTTGTCCTCAAAGAATGCTAGTAGTAATGAAATCAGAGAACCTTCAAAGTACTCAATGCAACTCAAATCTAAATCTTTGAATAAATCATCTAAGCTAGACTCAAAGTGTGTGTGTGCTAAGGTTCTTTCACAGCTTTATTCCTAGGTAAGCCAACTCAATGATTTCGTTTAAAAATTGGGATCGATGGGTCAAACCAACCTAGATATCTCAATTAAGCTCTGTAGTTGCTTTTATGTGTGCTCAATATGGTATGATTTCTCCTTTTTTTTTTTTTCTTGTCTCTTTTTGCTTTTTCTTTTGAATTTTTTTTCTTTCAACACACCTACCCTTTAAGGTAGCATTTCTCCTCATGGTGGTCCTAATACTCGCCCATGGGTAGCTTCACGCTTATCGGTTATAGGTGGTTTACTTTCTTTCTTCAGAGACTTTTTCTTTTATTTTCAATCATACCATACGTCATAACACAAGCAAATCAGGATAGATATCTAAGCAAACGGTCATTCATCGACATGCAATCTTCAACTAGTCATCTTGCTAACTACTCAGGCTTCCACTGCTAAAAACCCATAATTAAGTGCTTACGAGTCTAACATAGATAAACTACTCAAATCATCAGATAAAAGTACATTAAAGGACTTATCGTTTCTAAGATTTCATCCTAACACAAACAATATCATCATAGGACTATGTTTAACTATCAGGGACTAAAAACAAACAAAAACAACAAGAAATTTTTTTTTTTTTTTTTTTTTTTAAATTTAAAAAAATGAAAAATAAATGTATTTAAGACATTGCGCATGCATACACCCCCACACTTAAAACTTGCATTGTCCTCAATGTAAGATAAATGTAAAGAAAAATGATTAAGGAACAACACTACCAGGCGCGGAGTTGATCAGGTTCCTGCTGGTGAGACTTAGCTGTGTGGTTGTGTAGGTTGTGCTAAAACCTGCAAAAACACTCATGCAAACAATAAAAATAAAACATGCAATTAGCACACAATAAAAATAAAAACTAAATTAATAATGAAATAAAATGAAATAAGTAATGCAGATGCAAGGGTTGCCTCCCTGCTAGCGCTAAGTTTAATGTCTTCAGCCAGACGTAAACACTCAAGTTGTCATGGTGGTTTCCATCTAGCGTACTGATGAAGACACACGAGGAATGTTTGTCTAACTGAGGCAGTGTATTCATGGGTCCTCTTAGGTCTGGAGATTGTTGAAATCTTGGACTCTTCGTATAGAAAATTTCTCAATGTCCTTTTTAATCTCACAGGCATCATCTTTAATTGAGCATTAACTCTCATTTTTCTCATTTTTCGGTTCTTTGGGATCAGTTTTAGCTCAAGAGGATTTAATTCAGGATGTGGAGAAGAAGTTGTTTCTGGAAGGACTGTTTCTAGCATGTATGACAAATGACACTCACCCTCACCCTGTGGTTGTTTCTCGAGATGTAAACTGTTAAGTTCTTGAGGAGAGGGTACTCTAACTTGGAAATGTGGCACTTGTTCTTCCTGAGATATGTTAACACTATTATCCTTAGGGCCACCTATAGTGTTGGAAGTATTCTGTATCCCTACCTCTTTACTACTCCTAGTGATTATGGCATTAACATCTCCTATATTGGATACTTCATGATTAACCTGTGCCATGTGCTGACCTAGTGGATTAGGTTGAGTTTCGGATGATAATTTTCCTTGTTCTTGCACACTCAGGACATTAGTCAATTTAGAGATTTGACTCTTAATTTCCTTTTGGTCTTCAGTTACCTGAACTATCAACGACTCAATCCTTTGATTTGTTTATTATGGGCTTCCACAATGGCCTTTTGGGCCTCCATAAATGCTTGCACATTATCCTCTAGGGAAATCCTAAGAACTTCATGTATGTGATACTGGGGGGAACTATAATCTCTAGGTGTGTGGTGCTTGAATAGGTTGATGAGACTCATGTCTCCAACTAAGATTGAGATGGTTCCGCCAACTAGGATTATAGGTATCTGGATATGGTGTATAAGGGTTATGGTACATCCCTAAAGTACTGTAGTTTTCCTCATTTGTACCTCTCATCTCACCGTACACGGGACACTCTTGGGATTCTAGCTGGGCTACTGAATGCATTGTCTTGCTGTTTTTGGCTATTAAGGCTCCTATCTGTCTAGTTAACAGCTCAACTTGTGTCTTAAGGTCATCCTCTTCCCTAAAGTGTTGTAGGCTTCTGCTAGAAGAAGTGGGTGTCCTATCAGTGTTATCTAAGGCATTGGGTCCAGTCCAAGTATGAGATTTCTTAGCTAGGTCATCTAAATACTCGAATGCCTCATCGGGGTCCTTTCCTTATAAACTCACCATTACACATAGTCTCAACGAATTGGCGCTCCCTAGGGGTCAGTCCATCATAGAAATAACTTACTAAGCGCCAACTCTCATATCCATGGTGAGGGCAACTAGCTAACAACTCCTTATACCTCTCCCACGTTTCATAAAAGGTCTCACTGTCTCTTTGGGAGAAGGTGGAGATTTTTCTTTTCAGGGCATTAGTCTTATGGTGTGGGAAGTATTTATCGAAAAATGCCTGGGTCATCTCGTCCCACGATCCTATTGACCTGTCTGGGTCTTAAAGAATACAACCAGCTCTTAGCTCTATCCTTAAGGGCAAATGGAAAGAACTTAAGTCTAATCGTGTCAGTGGTTCCAAACCGGTCATGGAAGGTTGCTACTACCTCTTCAAACTCTCTAATATGCACGTAAGGATTTTCGCTCTCTAAACCGTGAAAAGTTGGAAGATATTGTATCATTCCAGGCCTAAAGTCTATGTGTGGTGCATTAGGAGGAAACATGATGCACGAAGGTGTAGTTGTGCGAGTTGGGTGGAGGTACTCTTCAAGAGTCCTCCTGGGTGGTCTCTCGTACTCACTCATGGTATGTCTACTAGATCTAGATGGTGTAGCAAAAAGATTCTCAAATATTTATTTTGATCTGACTCTAAATCTTCTTGTTCTATTCTAGCAAATATACCTAATGATCCCTAAATCTAGACATGCTCTCCAACACAACTAATAAAAATAAAATAAAATAAATGAAACTAAAAATTAAAGTCTACTAAAACTAAAAATAAAAAAAATAAACCAAAAAAAAAATTAAAAAGAAAATAAATAGGCAAATAATAAATGAATAAAATAAAATAAAATACTAAAAAAATGGAACGAAGTTACCGCTTCGTTGTTGACTAAGCAAACCTGGTCCTTTTGCTTGTAAACCGTCTCCCCGGCAACGGCGCCAAATTTTGATTACGCCCAAATATGACTCGCGGTTATCGCAGTATAGCTGGGGTGTCGATTCCTCAGAGAGATGGTTACAATAAACTGATTCACTCAATCAAGAATGTTAACGGTAACTTAATAAACAAGACGATAAAAATTGTAATTATATTAAAGATAAATAAAATAATGAAAAGATATTAAATGATAATGGCAGAGAGATATGACAAAGCTTCGGGAATCCCTCTTGCATTGAACTCCTATATTTAGTTATTGATTCCTTTTATTACACAATTGAAGGTTTCACATCCCAAACCAACAATCGGAAAATATTCAATTCTACACATATTCAAATCTAAGGTAATTAATGATTATTTTCCCTATGTTAACAGCACACAAAAGCCATCGTTACGAGCTATCTAACGTCGACAATATACCCTCAGGCAATACTGCAGCAGAAGACCAACACGCAAAACAACTTTACCAGTCACAATTAAATTCGCAAACACACATAGAAGAAGCATGACTGGATCTATATGGGATTTGACAAAATATAATTTCTGGATTAATAAATCAAAAGATGATAGAAAATAACAACCATTAATTTTATTAAACAATTAAAAGGTTCGTAGGAATCAAAAATATAAATAATAAAAATCCAACACAAGAGTTTATCCCTAACTTTGCCTAGGGGATTAGTTCATCATAAAAGAAATAAAAATAGCCTGGGATTGGAGAGAATTATTGTTCTGAATCATCACGACTCCGCGTCCCGACTTCTGGACTCTGATTTCTTTCTGAACTCTCGGCACTGCTCTTTTTTTTCTCTGCTTGTGCTCTCGGCACTACCCTCTATTTCACGCACGCAGCAGCCCTCTCGGCTGGTTCCCTCTGGTTTTTGCGCAGCTCCCATGCAATTTATACACAAAGCAATTTAAACCTAATGCAACTTGTAATTGGGCCCACGTAACTTCCTTTTTTTCAACTTCCTTTTGTTTTAGTCAAAGTTTTGCTGCTTTCTCTCTCCAAACTCTTCTTTCTTTTTTTAGTTCACGTGAAGCTCTCTTTTTTTATTTGGTTTTGGCAATTGAAACACTAACACAAGGCAGGGCCCCACGTGTTTAGCATCTTTGACTTGGTCAACAATTTGTCTACTCTTGCTTTATTTCTACAAATGGCGCCGTGGCGCCTTATTCCCTGGATTTTGTGTGGGATTGTGGCGCCGCGGCGCCAGTTCAATCTTTCCTCTTCGCGTTCTCGACTTCCCTGAACACTTGTAATTGTCCCAGAATCCATATGTTAATATTCCTACAAATAAAATCACTAAATTAGTGTAAATAATAAATATTTCTAAATTAATATAACAATCAAAATTATGTGGTAAAATATAAAATATATAACTAAATACTAAACAATAAACCTAGATAAGTGATGTTTCAAAGTACATTTTCATGCACTTATCAATGACCCATAAAAGAAAATGCTGAGGTAAAAAGATCCACTTTTTATTTTTCTATTTTAGATATCTCCCTTAATATAATATATTAACTTTGCATGATAATTACCAACCAGCCATATAGGCGATATCCAGATTAAGTCAAATTAATAATTAATTACCAACCGACCAATCAGGCGGTATCCAGTTTAGTCAGGTTAAAACCAATTTAAATAATTACCAACCGACCAATATGGTGGTATCCTCGTTAGGTCACGTTTTAACTAGTTTATATATTATAATTAAGGGAGATTAATCTAAATATTAGTAATAAAAGTTTTACCTTTTACCCCAGCAAGGGGAGTTACCTCCTCATTACTGAAAAGTAAAAACTGAAAATTAAAGAAAGAAAAATATTATGCGTAAAAGTAAATTACGGAAAGTAAAAACCGAAAAGTAAAGAAAAGAAAGTGCGAAAGCGGAAATTAATTATTAAAAGCTGTAAATAAAAACAAACAAGATACAATCTTCTTAGTATTCTTAAGGAATTCCTTAGAAGAAAGTATAAATTTACAAATGAAATGGCTTGGTATTTATAGGCAAAATTTTGCCTCCATCAAAATCATCCACCAAATCAATTATTATTTGCTCCACTAATTGCTCCACCAAAAATCCATTATTGATTGCTCCACTAATTGCTTATCATGTTTGGTGGTGATTTGATAATTTTTTATTATTTATTTATTAATTTATTTTTTGTTTGAAAATGATTGAAAATGACTTTAATAATTACACACAACACACTTCTGGGTGGTTCATCAATTTCGGGCATGAAATCTTCAGAATTCGAAATTATTTTGTCTTTCAAAGTTGTAGATCTTTTAGTCTTATTTTATCTGGAACTTGAATCAGATCAATCCGATATTGGAGTAAATTGTTATGCCCAAAATACGAAAGATGCGCAAAACTAGAATTTCCAAAACTGCACTTCGTTAAAAACGCCCTTTCAAGTTTCCAATTTCCAAAATTAATATGTCAAGTCCAATTTTTGCCCTTATTTGACCCATATTTCGTCCTAAATGATTTCATTATGTCCCAATATTATTTTATCTGCAAAATAAACTAAAACACATCAAAACATTCATCAAACCCGAGAAACTAAACAAAATATTCAGTAAAAGGGGCGGTAAATATTGATATATTTTCCGCTCATCAGTCACTTTGGGTGTTTGCATCTGACCATCGATAGATGCTTTTTCATATCTTCATTTTCCAGGTTAATAAACTAATATATTACACAAGTACAAGATAATCACTTCATCTTTAGAAGAATATTGGAAGGATTCACAACCTTAAATAGTTTCATATTATTGATTTCTTTTAGAGTTTACCTTTGTTTTGTTTTATTTATTTATTTTAGTTAAATATAACCATCCAACCAACAATCAAATCAATTAGATACTTGTAGAAATTTAGCTTCATAATTTAGTAGCATAAGTAATAAGTCGTCATGAGATCGATACATTTTATACTACTTGAACGATACATGCGCTTGCATAACGTGAGTGATTTCACACCGATCAGGTATGGACCTGTAATGATATGAATGCATTTATATAAAGGAATATGTCAATGTATAAGTATATGAACATGTATTTGTATATGCATATGATGTTAAGATATGTATAGGTTGGATATACGGAATTGGTAATTGTAGCAAATCATGATTTTTGAATTAGCATTAGTATGTATGTGTATGCAATATGAATAAGTTATTATTGACTTATACATGTGAGTTATTTGTATAGAGATTGAAATGGTCAAGTGTGATAAGGAGTGAGAGTAAACTAAACACTTATTGAATGAAAATGTTTAATTAGTAAGTTATGTATCAAGGTTTCCAAATAGGAAATATGAAACTAAGTTTGTTTGATCGGTGAATGAAATATATGAGGACTGTTAAAGCTATGACATTTGTATTCGTAATAATATATATATATATATATATATATATATATATATTCGTATGATTGAAACATATATATGTATGTGTGTTTGAATGATATTTTGGAGTGTTTGTTATGGATGTGCTTGTGTATGAGAAGTTGTTTGATGAGCTTGTGTGCCGTGATATGTATGCATGTATATATATTTAATTGGTTTATGTTCTCGTGGTATAGTAGTTGAGCTGGTTAGGAATCCATTGGAATGAATTCATCTCATACCTATTCTAAAATAGGTAATGAGTCTCGGACGAACATTATGTGTGTAAGCTAGACATATGTATTTATTATTGAATGGTGTGATTTTGATGTACTGATTTTTATGTGTGCTTCATGGTTGGTTGCATGATGTTTGTAAATATGTCAGAGTGTATGTATATGTATGATAGAACTCGTGATATGTATGGATCATGTATGCTTATGCGAAATAAATGGATGATTTGAAACCAATATGAATATCAGAGGTTATAAAGCGTGTTTGCTAAGTTGTATTGGTATGTACGTATATATGTAAGAATTATGAAATTGTATTTGCATGTATATAATTAAATTTTGGAAATTGTTGTAATAAATTTATAATTTATTAAATTGGACCTGCGTGTCCAGCCTTTATCTCTCGATTCTTTGTAATTCTCTTCTCACCAATTCCCCTCAATGTAATGAGGTTTCTTTATTGTATTATGTAATTGGGTAGAAGTTAGAATAGTGCTAGCCGGGGAGAGGAAAGAGAGTGATTTGTTCTAGGAACAATTTGTGAGATATCCATCCGCATATCATTATTAATTTATTTACCGCGCCTTATTATGCTTTTAGAATGCATGCTTAAGGGTGTATGATGAGACCTAATCAAAGATAATAAATTGGTTGCCAATTTATGCGAAAAACCCTCAACAAATATTAAGCGTTTTCCTTCCATTGAGTGATTCATTCTCAAGATCCAAGATTGACATTGTTTTGTTGGCCAAAGTCAAGACCTTTGTCCATAGCGGATGTGTTTGAATCATGAAGGCTTGTTCCATATCGTATGTCTTGCCCAAGTTGTGATTTATCTACGGATTAGCAGGAGAATGGCCTCAGAAGAGATTGACCTCCGCGTCTGAAATATGACAAGAGTCGCCGTTTTGGCCGTTGGGACTTATATTTTGGAACTGCCCTCGGGGCATGTACTTATCTTTAGATTGTTATTATGTACCTAGTTTGACTAGGAATATTATATCTGTATCTTTATTGGCCCAATGTGGCTATACTTTTGTTTTTAGAAACACTGGGTGTTTTATGTATAAAAATGGTATAGAGATATGCAGTGCTGATGTGAATAATGATCTTTATATTTTGAATATAATCAATCTCAAACATATAATGTAACAAACAAAAGGCTTAAATTAAGTAACAAAGATGAAATTTATATGTGGCATTGTCTTCTGGGACACATTAACAAGACTCGTATATCCACACTTTCGAAGAGTGGGTACTTGGACGGATTTGATCCAAATTCATATGACGTATGCAAATCTTGTTTATTAGGCAAAATGCCTAAAACACCTTTTAACGGTAAATGTGCACGTGCCACCGAACTGTTAGCCCTCATTCATAGTGACATATGTGGGCCCATGTCTAGCCAGGCTAGAGGTGGATATAAATACTTTGTAACCTTTACGGATGATGCATCACGTTATGGTTATGTGTATCTTATGAGACACAAGTCGGAAACCTTTGAGAAATTCAAAGAATTTCGACACGAAGTTGAAAAATAGATCGGTAAAAGTATTAAAACATTACGGTCGGACCGTGGTGGAGAATACTTGAGAAATGAGTTTCTTGATTACTTGAAAGAGTATGATATTCTTTCATAGTGGACTCCTCCCGGAACACCTCAATTAAACGGTGTGTCCGAACGGAGAAACCGAACTTTGTTGGACATAGTATGGTAAGGTCTATGATGAGTCGCACAGAGCTACCTATTTCCTTATGGGGATATGCATTGAACAGTGCAATACTTATTTTGAATAAGGTTCCATCAAAGTCTGTTCAACAAACTCCGTATGAAATATGGATAGGAAAGAAACCGGGTTTCTCATTCCTGAAGATTTGGGGTTGCTGGGCATACGTTAAACGTTTGGAAGGTACCAAACTTGAACCCAAATAGGATAAATTCCTATTTGTAGGTTATCCTAAGGAAACCAAAGGATATTACTTCTACAACCCATCAGAGAACAAAGTATTTGTTGCTCTACATGCGGTTTTCCTTGAGAAGGAATTCCTAAATGCCAGTGGTTAGTGGGAGGAAAGTAGAACTCGATGAAAATCGGAGTGATATTGTTCCTGGCACAGAATCCTTAACGGAATATGAACAGTTCATCAGGGATGAAACTGTACCACAATCTTCGAATACATAAGAACCGCGTAGGTCGGAGAGAGTCAGAGAAAACAATTGAGAGGTATGGGTTTCTGATCTCACCTCATGTGGATATCAATCTTATTGAGGATAATGAGCCGACTACGTATGAGGATGTGATACAAGGTATCGACTCCGAGACATGGCAAAATGCCATGGAATCCGAAATGGATTCCATGTACACCAACTAAGTTTGGACACTGGTTGATACACCAGAAGGCGTAAAGCCTATTAGTTTCAAATGAGTTTTCAAGAGGAAGACCGACATGGATAGCAACATACAAATGTATAAAGCTAGGCTTGTAGTGAAAGGGTATCGTCAATGACATGGTGTCGATTACGATGAAACTTTTTCACCTGTTGCCATGATTAAATCCATTCTGATTATGCTTGCTATTGCTGCATATTTCGATTACGAGATATGGCAGATGGACGTCAAAACCGCTTTCCTTAATGGAAACCTTTTGGAGGATGTTTTTATGCAACAGCCTCACGGTTTTGTCGTACCTAAACATGCAAACAAGGTTTGTAAGTTAAATCGATCCATTTATGGATTGAAACAAGCATCGCGTTCTTGGAACCAACGTTTTGATGAGATCATAAAAGAATATGATTTCATTCAAAACGAAGATGATCCTTGTGTATATAAGAAGGTTAGTGGGAGCGCACTGATATTCATTGTCCTTTACGTTGATGATGTATTACTAATAGGCAATGACATTCCCATGCTACAATCGGTGAAAGCTTGGCTTTCATTAAAATTCTCCATGAAGGATCTGAGAGAAGCAGCCTTTATTCTAGGAATAAAGATCTACCGGGATAGATCTAGAAAACTGCTTGGACTCTCACAGAGCACGTACATTGACAAAGTGTTGAAGAGATTCAACATGGAACAGTCTAAGAGGGGACTGTTGCCAGTGTCACATGGTGTCACTCTATCTAAGGACATGTGTCCTAAAACTCAAGATGAGAGAGACAACATGAGTCAGATCCTGTTCGCTTCGGCAGACGGATCGATCATGTATGCCATGATATGTACGCGACCTGATGTCTCCTATGCTTTGAGCATATGTAGTCGCTATCAGGCCGATCCATGTGATGGTCACTGGATGACGATTAAGAATATCCTTAAGTATCTTAGATGAACTAAGGATGATTTCTTGATCTATGGAGATGGAGAACTTGAGGTAACTGGGTATACCGATGCAAGTTTCCAAACCGATAAAGATGACTGTAAGTCGCAATCTGGGTACATATTTTGTTTGAACAACAGAGCAGTAAGCTGGAAATCTTCCAAGCAAGAGACTGTTGCCGATTCAACAACAGAAGCGGAGTATATTGCTGCAGCTGAAGTAGCAAAAGAGGCAGTTTAGATCCATAAATTCTGAATTGGATTAGGAGTGGTTCCTTTAGCAGCTGAGCCTGTTCCATTGCATTGTGACAATAACGGGGCTATAGCGCAGGCTAATGAACCACGATCTCATCAAAGATCCAAGCATGTTTTCGAAGTTTCCATTTGAATCGTGAGATCATACATCGTGGCGATGTGAAGATTGAGAAGGTCGCATCAGAGGACAACATTGCAGATCCGTTGACGAAAGCTATTCCTCTGCAAAAATTGAGCGATATGTACATAGTTCAGGTGTTAGATGTTTGAGTGACTAGCTATATGCCACGTGGGAGATTGTTGGACAATTATGACCCATAGCGTCTCTATTTGTAAAAGACATTGTGATTTTTGTACAAATTAACTATGTGACAATGGAAATTGCATTTTATCATTTTATAATTAGATTACATTAATATATAAATGATAAAAGTCCTTATGATTAGTTCCGAATAATAAGATATGAGACATATCAATCCACAAGGTTTAATCATTAAATATCCTTAGTCGTAGTATTATCGAGACTGGACATCGATAATGCAGAATAGAGTAGTATTGCACTTGTGCGTGTTACGGAAGCGTAACAACATAGTTCTCATATATTTAAGTATTGGATACTTATGCAAGTGCGATAGGAGGTTGTGTCCACCGATGGTACGGAAATAGTTTCGCTCTAGATAGACCCATCAGAATCTCATTGGTAGTATGACTATGTGTCTATGGGAATCCGAATCAGGATAGGTATATTTGGTCTTAACCTGAGACTTGCATCGCTAGTACTTGCGACAATCAATACGCTTTGGTTTTGGTCGTCCGGGACTTTAACAGGTTCTGTGTACGTCTCTTCTGGGTTTATTGAGAATCGTAGTGTATTGGGTGTGATGTCAAGATGGAAGTATCACTTCAGTCATATGGAGATGATGATCACGCAGGGACACATAACTGGTTCTCTATTATGTTGCAACTATCGGGATAATATGACAAGGTCATGATTATCCGATTATAGAGACTAGTTGCTTGTGATCCGATATATGCTTCGTACAGGGCAGACACTATTCCAGCCCCAGGCCTTACATGTGACATCTGATACTAGATCGCAATACGCAATACTACGTATATTATGCCTGTTATAGATTATATATTCCTTAAAGAATATTTTTGGAGAATTGGGTAGGCACGGTGCTTTGGTAGAAGCCAACCATGTTTCGTAAATCGGTAAGAAAGTGGTACCGAGTACGCACATGTTCGGATAGTCCGACGATCGGATGTACTGCCAACATATCCAAGGATCTCATGGGTCGCTTCCCGAAGATTCACCGATGACATATGACTCGAACATAATTAATCTAGGATTAATTATAAGAGAGAAAATTAATCTAGGTTTAATTACGACAAGAATTTATCTGAGATAAAATTCAATTAGAAGAGAAAGAACGATTAATTAGGAATTAATCGATAAAATAATATATTCGATATATTAAATGAAATTAGATTTCATAATAGAATTAAAATTGGATTTTAATTCGGGCGAACGAATTAATTTAGAATTAATTCGTGAGCGACTTTAATAGTAATTTTGCTAGGCATAATTATTTAATTCAATTTGATTTAATTACGTCGCAACGGAATATTCGTTAATTCAGAATTAACGAACCCGAGCCCGTGATGTGTTTGTGGGCCCACTCGGATTTTGAATTCAAGTGGGGCCCACAAGTCACATCACAAGTCCCATCACCTAGTCACTTTAATCAACATTTAGTTGATGGAATTTGGTGGGTTGTTGAGACTTGTTCAACACACTAATGTGAGAGATGATTGACCTTTACCAACTTTGAGTTTGGTATATCATATTTTTTATTTTTGAAAATCAAAAGTAAGTCAACACTCATCTCTCTCATTCATGCAAAAGTGAAAATTTTCTCTCCTAACTTGGCTTGGCCGAGAGTTAAGGAACAAAGAAGAAATTGTTACAATTTTTCTAATTGCTAGCACACATCAAAGAATCATACTAAGGTGTTAGGGAAATTTCCCATTGAGCTTGGAATCAAAGATCAAAGGTTGGAGCTTGATACACACTTTGGAGGAGCTTGGAACAACTTCAAAGAGAGGAATTTTTGAACTCTACACATCCATCCAACCGAGCATTGTGAGTATATTTCCACTATACTTATTTGATTATTCACATTATTTCATGCTTGAAATGATCTTGGGTTGACCTTAGAAACCCAATAAAATGTCCCGGTGGAAGGAGAAGAGAGATAACTAGGGCACGAAAGCCTATGTTCACAATAGCGGGGGGAAGGACATTGGCCGGGGATTCGAACTGGGCAAGAAAGATATATTACTGGCTTAAAGGCTCAGAGGTTCTGACTGCAGAAAGGGCCCCAATGATCCAAAAGGCTAGACCGGTGCCCATAATGTTCACTGAGGAAGACGCCCAAAGGTTCAACTATCCCATGATGATGCACTGATAATTAGGGCCAATATCGGCGGGGCCGAGGTAGATAGGATATTGGTAGACCCCGAAAGCGCAATGGATATTATCGCCAAGGAAGCTTTAGATGATTTGGGCATAGAGTACACCACTCTGATCCGAGACACGACACCATTTTACGGGATTGGGGGAGCATCCGTAGTCCCGCTGGGCTGGATGCAGTTGGCTATTACTATTAGGATGGCTCCTATACCTTGTTCTTTGTGATGGATTTTACAGTAGTAGATTGCATAAGCAGATATCATATGATCTTAAGGAGGCCTTTTATGATGAAGTCAATAGCGGCTATGTCGTGCTATTACCTAAATTTGAAGTTCTCAACTCGAGAAGGAATTGGAGTTGTCTGCGGGAGTCAGAAGGTGGCTAGAATATGTTTCACCACCGTTTCTATGTGTTTTGAAGAGATAGGAACGAAAAGGAAAGAAAGAGAGAGGGAAGATGTTGTGGAACATCGGGTTGTTTGCAAGCTCCTAGCTATCCCAAGCTAAGGAGGTTAGTATTGTAACAGAAAAAGATGCAGCAGAAGTGGAGTCGACAGACCCTCGGCCTGACGAGTCAGCCTAGTTAGGGGGAGGAGAAGACCTGGAAATGGTGGAGATTTTCTACCGTGAGAAGATAATAAAGGTTGAGGCCGGTTTGGAGCCAAGTTTGAGGGAACAGTTGCTGAGTTTTCTGAAGCAGTGTGCAGATGTCTTCGCATGTGATCAATGAGATATGCCTGGAATTGACCCCCAGTTCATCAATCATCGCTTGGTGATTGATCGAGCTCACAGGCCGGTGAAGTAAAAGAGGATGATTTTTAACCAAGAACGATACAGAGCAATTCGGGCGGAGGTTGAAAACTGCTAAAAGTCGATTCATTATAGAGGTTAAGTACTCGGAGTGGGTATCCAATGTGGTCTTGGTAAAAAAGGCCAATGAGAAATGGAGGATGTGCACAGACTTCTCCGACCTAAACAAAGCCGCGAAGGATAGCTTCCCACTCCCTAAAGTAAACCATTTGGTGGACTTTACGACATGTCATGGAATGTTCACTTTCATGGATTCTTTCTCGAGGTGCAACTAGGTTAGGATGAATGCCGAGGACAAAGAAAAGACAACCTTCATTAATGACCAAGGACTATACTGTCAGTAAACCGATTCATATCTAAGGCCAAATAAGTTCAGAATTTAACGAGTCGGGTGGCAACATTAAACCGATTCATATCGTAGGCCATCGACAAATGTCACATCTTCTTCCAGCTAATCAGGAAGGCCACAAAAGTAGTTAGTTGGACAACCAAGTGTGAGGATGAATTCCAACAACTCAAAGAGTACTTGGCCCAACCTCCACTACTGGAAAAGCCGATCCCGGGTGAGACATTGTTTTTATACTTAGCTATCTCTGAGTATACTGTGAGTTTGGTGTTAGTGCAGGATGTGGATAAAATCCAAAGGACGATGTACTACACTAGTAAGGCCTTGTTGGATGCGGAAACTCGATACCCAGCTCATGAGCTGGTGACTTGTCCTTGGTCACTGCAATGAGAAAGTTACGCCTCTATTTTCAAGTTCACTCCATCGGGATATATACCGTCCATCCGTTGAGGTAGATATTGCACAAGTCAGAGGTCTCGGGTCGTCTAGTGTAGTGGTCTGTGAAAATTAGTGAGTATGATATATCCTATCTACCTAGGGTATCGATCAAGGGCAAGCATTGGCAGATTTTATTGCAGAGTTCACAAGGCCTCTGAATATGACAGTCGAGGAAGCTAAGCGAGAACTGTTTATTAATGGGTCAGTCAGCACATAAGGATGCGGGGCCGGGATGATCCTCAAAAGTAGCGAAGGAGAGGAGTTGAGAAACGCCTTGAGATTTTCCTTCGAAGATACAAATAATGAGGCGGAATATGAGGCCATTCTGGAAGGATTGAGACTCTGTATGGAAGTTAGAGTTAGGGATATACTGGTGAAAAATGATTCTTAATTGGCCGTTCAACAGCTGAATGATGAATTCCAAGCAAGGGAACCGAACATGATTGCCTATCAAGCCGAGGTGAAGAAGCTAACTAAATAAATATGGAATGTAGTGTTCAAGCAGGTTGGACGTGAGAACAACCGACCGGCAGACTCGCTAGCTCGACTTGCATCATCCATCAAGTCAAAACTTCCCCGGACCATTCCGTTGGGAAGCTTGCAATCAAAAAGTATTGAGATGCCAGATGTAATTAAGGTAGATACTGAAAATGGGGCGTCCTGGATGGATCCAATCAAGAAATACTTGGAAACGAGAGACGTGTCGGAAGAGAAAAAAGAGGCAAGGAGATTGAAGTATTGATGCGCCAAATTTTGTTTGATAAATGGAGTATTGTACCGAAGGGGGTGCACGATGCCATACATGAGATGTCTGGAGCCCAAAGAGGCTAAAATTATGTACTTAGAGAGATCCATAAGGGAATTCATGGAAATTATGGTGGAGGTCAGTCGATCGCCCATAATATATTTAGACAAGGTTTCTTCTGGCCAATAATGCATTGGGAAGGGGTTAGGGTCGCTAGGGCCTATGATGGATGCCAGGGGAATGCTAACATACCTCACCGACCACCTAAGCAACTGACCAAATTGTCAAGCCCTTAGCCCTTTGTCCAGTGGGGGTTGGATATCATCAGGCCAATGCCTACGGGCCAATGGCAAGCCAAGTTTGCGATTTATTACTTCACCGAGTGGGTGGAGGCTGGGCCATTGTCTATAATAACTGAGAAGAAGGCCACATATTTTTTCAGAAAGAATATTATGTGTCGTTTCGAGATCCCTCAGGCTATCATTACAGACAATGAGAAACAGTTCGACAGTAAGGGCTTTAGGAAGCTTTGCGAAGACCTCCAGATTGCTCTAAGATTTGCTTCTCCTGCTCATCTGAAGGAAAATAGACAAATGGAAGCAGCGAATAAAACCAACAAGAGCAACTTCAAGGTGAGGCTTTGGTCCTGTAAGGGTCAGTGGGTTGAGGAGCTGCTAGAAGTTTTATGGGTACATCAGACAACTTACAAGGACTATACGGGGGAGACACCCATTTTATTTGGTTTGCGGGTGCGAAGCGGTCATCCCTGGTGAGATTGAAATGACATCCCATTGGGTGCAATACTTTGAGGAATGGAAGAATGAAGAACTCCTTAAGCACAATATTGATCTAATAGAAGAAAAAGAGAGAGATCAACGCTCAAGGTGGTGGCTGTGTATCATCAGAAGATGGCGCGTTTCTACAATAAAGGGGTTCGGAAACGGTCTTTCCTCCCCGATGACTTAGTTTTGCGATGGGTCACCTTGAATACAAGGAATCTCGAAGAGAGTTCATTGGGGGCCAAATGGGAAGGACCTTACAGAGTTGTCGAATTCAACAGGCTTGAATACGGAGATGTTACGAAATTATTTTCAATAGAGCTTCTCTTAGAATGACCCTAAAAAATTATAAGATGGGCAATAGATCCTATAAAATGAATAAGCTTTCCCTTTTCTTAAATAAAAACTTATTTATCTATGCTTGTTTATTATTTAATTGGGAAATCCATATTTAATATTTTATGAGATACTCGTGAATGAAGCGCAGTGAAGGGTTGCAAGGCATGTAGGAAAAACGTGCATCCCTGTCCAATCATTGGTGCATTATCAAACCCCTGGGCTAGAACGTTAACACCCAATGACTTGCATCTTTGAGGAATGATTACAGCATGAAGGTATGCGTGGCATTTGGCACCTCGGTTATCCATATGACACTCAGTGAACGAGTCAGCATAGCGTTTGGTGCCTCAAGGTAATCATATATGGCACGTATGGATGATTAGTGTCTTCGGTACAATGATACCTCTGGGTTTGCATAGCATGGGGAATGATCATTCCACATGGTTCTTGCCACCCAGTGTTAGAGGTACATGGCACGGGGACGGCCCACGGGTCTTCGTGGCATTTGTAGCCTCATGAGGTACATAGCACAAGGAAGAATACATATATGGTGGTGGCCATCCTAAACGGGGGGAAGAATTGAAGGTCTATGTGGCATTTGTAGACTCGAGGAGAACCTAGCATGGGAAAAATCTCATGGCGTTGGCCGCTCTCTCGATCCCTAACTTGGTTCTCTGAGAAGTTGAACTGTAAGGTTCAAAATTATTATTTTGGGTGGCATGAGGCAGGACGTTATCTCAGGCCCCCTTGTTGTTTCTTTTGGGTCTACACGGGGTATGTGATATATCACCCTCGTTTATTTGTCTTGTATTTATTTTGGTTTTGTTTTTGGTTGATGACTTGAAGTTAGACGCTATTTCCAATCTCCATGGTGATTTTCGGAGGTCGAGAATCTTCTATAGCGTTTAAGTCTTGGAAAGGAATTTGGTGGATCGGGGCTGTATTCGTTCCACCGAGGCCATGTTGGTGGCACAATGAGGGTACATTCCCTTGTGGCCCATTTTTTATGATGGCTCGGGGCTGTATCTTTTCCATCGAAGCCAAATGTTGGTGGCACAATGAGGGTACATTCCATTATTGTCAGGTTATTACATTGGCTCGGGCTCAGGTTACGTCCATCAATGCCTTATTATCTATATTGGCATGAGTCGTAGTTCCTCCCCTGTGGCCAAGTGTTGAACGACACAAGAAGAGAACATTCACTTGTGACCGAGTATTATTCATGGCTTAAGGTTGGGTTTTTCCAAGGCCTCTCTTTGTCAGATCGGCTCGGGGATGTCTACGTCCCGCCGAGGCTCTATTATTGTGTGTTGGCCCAATGAGGGTTCATTCACTTGCGGCCAAGTGACTTAAGTGGCTTGGGGTTGGTCTTTCCCCAAAGGCCTCTCTTTGTCAGATCAGCTCGGGCTGGGTTACGTCCCGCCGAGGCCCTTTTACTGTGTAATAGCCTGAGGCAAGCTTTCCCTCGTGACCTATGTTCTATTTTGTAGGTCTTTGCAGATCATCCTCTTCGGGATCGCAGCATGTCAAGAGTGTGCATCGGCCCGAGGTGGCACAAAATGAGTTTCCTTAGGTTCAAGTAGAGAAACCAATGAACAGACCAGCCAGAGTTAGCTCGGATCAACGTTTTCAGTCAGAGGGCCTAGTGGAAAAGATGGCCAAGCTATGAATCAGAAGCAGAGGTGTTCGATCAGGATTGTGAACCCGACATGGATTTTCACAAGAATCATTAAAGCTTGCAGATTGTGGTACTCGTTATGAGGTGTGGCAGATTTGAGATTCTGTGCATGATCAAGATTGAGCATCAGCATGAGAGAGAATGTTTTTCTTCAAAAATATTTCAAGTTCCGGAAAAGGTACCCCGAGATATCAGGTTGAAGCAATATGAGGTGCCCATAAGAATATCAGCCCAAGGACATCGGACCAACCTTCAACTTCTTGCACCACCATCTTTTTTATAGTTCCCGGCATCAACTCAATAACCATCTTTTTATAGTTCCCGGCATCAACTCAATAACTTATTGCACCACCAACGAGGAACTTCGAAGTCTGAAGAGGGGCAAAGTGGGTTTCACACTTAACATATAGATGCCCAAGGTCCTTGTGAATATGACAAGTCAGAAAGAGGGGCCCGAGCCCGAGGCACGGAAAGGAAATCCGATGGCAAAACTAGAGGATTCGACAACACTAGAATATCTGTAAATATTGTAGGGGTTTTAGGGCAGAAATCCGGTAACGCAGCGGAACAGTGGAAAATCAAAATTTTCCGATTTCAAAATTTTTCTCGTATCAATTAAATAAACTTATTTATTTAATTACCCAATTATCAAATTATGAAATATTACACAAGAAATCAAATTTTTATGTAATTACCAAATTACCCCAAAACTTTGCATTTTGTTCATTTTAGTCCTGAATTGTTCAAAATAATTTTGGATGATTCTAAATCATTTCTAATATGAATTTAACATGTCCTACATATCAAAATTCAAATTGCAACATGAAACCCCAAATTTGAGTCCCAAGGCCGAGAGCCTCATTGGTGGGCATAATTGTGATTTTGCAATTTTTGTGTTCAAAACACATGAAAATGAAATCCAATCAACCCAATATTTTACATGCATCATATACACATCCAAATTCACACCATAAATGAAAATCCCCAAATTTGGAAGTGGTGTTAAACCCTAAATTTTCAATTTCATCAAATTGGACAAATTAGACCAAATTAACAAAAACCAACACTTCAATCATGTTTCTTCCACACCAATCAAGCCTCACCACAATGAAATAACTATAGATCAAATCTATGTCATTTAAGAGTGGGTCAATAACTCTAGAATGGCAACAAGTTTCTCAAACCATCAAAAGAATGCTAGTTAACATATTAGAAGCATTATATGATCTTATACATGCTTTAACCCTATCCACAAACTTCCATCAAATAAAAACACAAAGAATAAAGAGTAGAAAAACTTGAGAACATCATAGCATGAAGCCCACAACAAGAGGAACATTTTTCTCTCTAATGGTAAGTTGGAAATACTAACTTAAATCCAAGCTTTTTCTTTGTTTCTCCTTTTATTGTCTCAAGCTTCTTTGTCTTTCTTTTAATGGAATTTTTGGTAAGGATTTTGACTTAATGAAACCCTAAAAGAAAACAAAACAATTTATACTCCCACCATCTAGCTTGGCCGGAAATGAGTATAAGAAAAATATCATGATATTTTTTTCATTTGCTTTAATTAATTACAACTTGTCCACTTGGTAAATTGATCATTACACTTTTAATGAATAATTCAAACAAGTCAACAATTGCAACTAAGTCATAAAGTAAATATCATAACTTTAAAATATTATATTTTAATTAATTTAATCATTTAACTATTAATTAATTAATTAAATATAAATATATTAAATATATGTATTATATTTAAAAAAAATATCAAATACATATATATATTTATAATATTAGTCAAATATCTCAATTTGATAATTAATTAATGTGCATTTGAATTAATCTAACATTAAATTCAAATACACAAAAATTAAGGAAATGACTATCGGGTCCCTACACATGTATTTTGCGTTTAACCTTTAAACGACTTTATAAATAATCAATATTATTTATAATTGTTGCCCTAGTGCTCTACGAGTATATTTCATTAGTGAGACTCTCTAGATTCAGGCATATCCGTCACGAAATTCAATTTCGTGTCCATAATTTATCCACCCGTAAATTATGATGATCACAGATAAACTCGCTGAATTATACAAATCGAGGTCATGGAAAATGTATAATTCCTCCGTCACAGGTATCCAGATATATCACAGAGATATAGATGTAAACGTCAAATCTCTTAAGGGATTATCCCGTCGACGTCTCTATTAGCAATCTAAAAAAAAGAACATTTAGAACTGACTTCTAAAATGTACCATGGGCCCATGGTTTTTATCTGATTGCTAATCATAAATGGACTACCTATGCTATGTACACAGAACTGACGGATCCTATCTCGATACACACAGGACACCCTGAGGATCTATCCATACCCAATGAACAGGCGGAGGTCTGATCTAAATATATCGGTGATGTGACTGCCATCTAAGTGTGGAAGATGTCTCATGCACCCACAGTGGTATCTCAAGTCGAATAATCACAAGTGATACTCAACCCGATAAGATTCTTATTGACGTTGGTGTACCATCCATTACGAATCTTCGGTGAGTCGTTCAATGTTTATCCGCTATAAACACCTACATGTCTATACAAGTCTCCAAGACTTATGGTACATTGAGAAACCATTGGAATCATATATTCCAATATACGACATGTACTGGTATCAACGTGTTTATTTTACTGACCAAGTAGTGTAACCTTGACCAGGAACAATCTGAGAATGACAACATCATGATACAACTCAATGTCAGTTGCGACGTTTTTGCAACAGCATCATGATTAGTCATTCGAAGGTCATTACGTCTTTACCATATGAAAAGATACATTATATTATAGAAACTGCATATATTATTCATAATAATAATGTTTTACAGAAGTATTCTCAAAGAAATACAACCGGGAATTGGCACTCTGAGCACCAACCCCAAAAAAGATCAACCCGATGTGGTCAGGTCCGGCCCAACATCAGACTCCTAGAGTTTCCTCGGCATTAGACTCGGCATTCATAGCCTCATATCATCCTCTGAAACCAGATCTTTGCAGTGCAAATAATCTATCATCTGAGGCCTCGAGAGGGAGTAATTGGTTTCTATCAGCTTAATTATCGCACCAGAAGAAGAATCTTCCATTTCCATTTTATAATTAAAGTTTAAAATGAAAGATGATGAAATCGGGGATGATTTTCACAAATCAGAGGTCACTATTACGTTCGAAACATTCGAAAATGGTGGATTTGATACTTCGTTGGTCCAAATCCAACCCAGAGACCAATTTATAAATTTCTAAAACTTTTGCGCCGAATCTGATGATGTGGCAACTGACTATACCGGATTTGCTGACGTGGTAATGACGTGGAAGCTGACTGGACCAGATCTGCTGACGTGGTAGATGACTAGACTAGAATCGCTGATGTGTCACGGACATGACTGATGAATTTACATGAATTACTGACATGGCTGCTGACTCGTAGATGATTGTGCTGGAACTACTGACGTGTCTGCTGACTCAGCGCTGACATGGCTAACACTTGTGTTGTCTTCAACCTCTGGAGCGCGTGGAAGCACGTGGGTAGCTCTCTGGAAGGCACGTGCCACATAAGAAAATACCATCGTGCTCGTCTTGACGTGAACAAGCTGATAGTATGCTCAAAACTGATTTTTGACAGCTTTCCCGAACCCGAATTTTCCGAAACCGAGTTCTGTTATTTGGTTTTATGACCCCAATGTATAACCAAAACTACTGATACCACTTGTTGTAATTTTCTGATTATTGAAGAATGTTTTTGAGGAAAAAACCATTCTATTACTAGAAGAATAGAATTTACAAGTGTTTAAACTTTATAAAAAGTCTCACTCTCTCTACACTCTCGAAGTTTTTTTTACTCAAGGCTTTAATGTTTGTGATGGTTTGAGCTCATAAAATGAGCTCCCTATTTATGGTGAAATTCTGGCTTATATTGTCAACAAATGAATATTGTCAACAAATGAAATTCTGGCTACCTAAAGTTCTTTAGAAGCTTGTAATATTTTCAAACTCCACCTAAAGTTGTTTGTAGTTATGCAATGATGATGGTGATGCAGCTGGATCCTTCAAAAATATCAGAAACAAAATCAAGAAAACAGATTAATGGGCTGATCTGTTGAGTATTTTTTTCCCTTCTGTTTATTGTAGCTCTGTTTTCTAGACTATCTACGTAATAACAAGAGAAACCAAAACCAAAACCTATTTTTGGCAGATCTTGTAGCATTAATTTTTCAAGATTTTTCTTATATTCTTGACTTGTCTAGATGTGAATAAAACGTTTTATCAGCAGCAGATCACAACTAAAAGTAAATATAAGAAACAAGAAAATGTGAGAAACAAAGAATAAAACAAAGTAATTCTGAAAAGCATAGAGAGCAAGATCAACTGAAAACCTGATTGATGGCAGATATGTGGTTCTTGAGTTGAATAAAGAAAATGCTTGTTATTGAGTTTTTTTCCCTTCTGTTTCTTGCAGCTCTGTCTTCTAGATTGAGTATCTACGTAATAACAAGAACCAAAACAAAACCAAAGAATAAAACAAAGTAATTCTGAAAAGCATGGAGAGCAAGATATTTCCTTTATTTTTTATATTTTAATCCATCAAATATAAAAATGAAGAGAAATATCCACCATGGCTCCGTCGCTCCCCATGCTTGCGGTGACATTCGATGCGGCAATCTCAATGACCGTGCCTTCTTCATTTTCTATTACCACCACCAGTTCGGTACTACCTATGGCTCTTTCAATAGGTATCCAACTGGCTCCTTTGTGAAGGGATTTTTGCACAAATTCTTTAAAGGAAATCTCCTTGCGCAGCATATATAGAGGCACTTAGACAAATGCACTGAAAAACTTGATTATTTGTAGAGCTGTTATTGAGTTTTTTTTTTTAGCCTTTTTCTTTTTAGAATGAGGATTAATTTGTTAACAAGAGAAACCCAACCCAAGCATCAATTATCTCTACTTTTAATGTTGTGTGGCACCAAAATTAACGTAGAGTTAAGGTCCGTTTGATATAATTTTTCAAATAGAGCTTTTATTAGTAAAACTTTTAGAAGTAGAGCTTTTGATTACAAAAAATTAAGTGTTTGGTTATGAATGAAAGTTTTTATTAAAAATTATAAAATTTCTTAATTAGATAAGTTTTTTTAAGTTGTGTTATGAAAGAAATTAAATATTGTTTATAAATTAAATGAGGGTGTTATAGATAATTTAACCATTTAAAATAAGATATTTTGCCTGTACTCTTTGGGCTTTTGTTAGTAAAAGTAAAATAGTTTTTTTAATTCTCAAAAGCTTTACTTAAAATGTAACCAAACATCATCAAAAATTTTAAAAAGAGATTTTGGGGTTAAAAAAATTATTTTACCAAACAAGCATTTAGACTCCGCTGTCAACACCCAAGTCTTTCTTACTTCCCTTAATCACACGAGTAATTCTTGGGTTTCATTATTATATGAATAACGTTATGCCATAAATTAATAAACATTATTTATTATTTTTATGATAATAAGGGTGGCAAAATATTATATATTATGTTTTTATATGAGTGATATTTCCACTATTATATAATAGATTTTTTCCTCTCTTCCCGCGCTATCAGTAATGTTTTTATTTTATAAATTAAAAAAGAAAGAATTTCACAATTATATTAATTATTAAAAAAATTGAAAAAAAAATCACTTTTTCTTTCATTTATCATTAAAAGCTACAACTACACAATTAGAAACGTTCATTATATTTTTTTTTTTCCAAAAAAGAATGAAATTTCCTTTTTTTTTTCTAATATTCTAATCCATTCAATATAAAAATGAAGAGAAAATTTTTTCCAGTGACTCTTAATATTTTAAATTTATATATATATATAAGACTCAATTGGAAGTCTTTAGAGGTTTTAACAGACATTATTAGACTTTTGTGGTAATTTATCATGTAGTGTCAAATCAAGTATTATAAGAATGATCAGTGTTATATTTTACACTTTTTTTTAATATCGTCATCAAATCACTCGATCCAAACTTAAGTGAAGTAGGTAAAACCTCCGGTTTTCCTAGGCTCTTAGGAAAAATACATCCCCTGGATTCGAACCAAGGACTTGACAATCAAATCCTAAGCCTTATACCACCAATTCACACCCTTTGGGAGCATTACATTTTATACTGTTACTATTAAAACAATAATAAGGATGACAATTGGTACATCTAGGTCTCATCCCATCATATCTTGATTATGTTTCAAGACGAAAAAATTATCTCGAATACCAACCCATTTTTTGAATCAAAATGAAAAATCATTCTGAATCATAGCCAAAATTTTTATTCGAGATGATTTTTCATCCTCAATTCAATACCGGATCCCAAAACTCGAAGAGGATTTGAGAATTTTCGCCAACCCTAAATAGTATGGAGCTACTAAGTAATTGTAGTAAAATTAGGGACTTAATAAGTAATTAAGAAAAAAATATTGATGACTTAAAGGATATCATCCTTGAATAATAGTAATGATGATGATGATTATGAAGACGATGACGACGATGTAGTATTGTTAATTGAGTTGGGCTTGCAATGAGCTAGACTTGAATATTTTGGGTGTAAACAATATTGTCCGCATGTTTTTTGGCCTATCAGCCAATTGACATGTATATAAGGTCTAAATCCTCCATGACTTTTCACTTTCCTTTTTCTTTAAAGTATATGGAAAATCCTAGGAAAACCAAAAAGTGTAACATCCCACTAGATGTAGGTTATTCCAGTCTCATGCCGGTAATGTAGGTCATTACCGGCATGAGACTGGAATAACCTATCTCCCCGAGCCTCAATTTTAACAAAAAATAGACATGACACACCCTAAAGACCGGACAATCCTAGAACACAGTCCAGCATCAAAGTGACCTGCAAAGGACATCATATAAATAAAAAATGACCTCTGATTCACACAAGACATAACCATCAACAACAATACTCACGGGCTCGTGCCCAAAATTAAAAGTATAAATTAAAAATTTTAATTACATATATACAAAACAATATTCACAGCCCGACATAAAACATAATCATCATAACTCCAGGGATTCTGACATTTCCCATGAATCTAGAGAGGGTGACTGCAACTTGGGTTATCCTTTATCTCGAGCATAAACATCCAATGCTTGATGGCTGACCGATCTGGTTGCCAACCTGCAAAAACTAGTAAACTGTAACATCTTGAAATTCGAAAACACTTTCGGAAGGATTTTATATTACAGATCGGGTCTCGGAAGGAGACTTAATTGAAGAATAAGAGATTAAGTGTTGAAATATAGCTCGAAATATTTTAAAATAGATATTTGATGTATTAGAAATCGCGTGACGTGAAAGAACTGCTTATGCGATTTATGTATATTATTCTATAGGGAAAAGTTACTTGTTTCAGCTATAAAGATAGTAAACGAACTCTGTTTGAGCTGATTTTTGAACCATCAGACTCATTTTTCTAAGCGAATAACTTTCGTGTAGGTCACTTTTCGAAATTTGCAGCAGAAGGGCTTCAAAAATACAATTTTCAGTGAAAACCCCATGACAGGGGCCTGCCTGTAATTTTCGGGCGTTAAAACATAATTTTTCAAAACTTTTCTATATATACCTCATAATTTTCACAAATTACAAAAATACCAAACTTCTCTCCTCTCCCCAAAACGCCCCCATCTCCCAAAACTGGGAAAGCTTCGCCGACGGTGTCGGCGGCCATCCGGCCATAGCCGGCCACCACGATGACATCGGAGGAGCGTCCAGCCACCCTGAGTTCAATGGTGGCTGGCAACGATGCTAGAAACACCAGAAACCACCGTAGAAGAGAGAGACACGTGTGAACTTGGGTTTCCCAATCTCGGCTCGTCACTTCATTTCACGGCCCGAGCCACCAGCCAAATCGAAGCTCTCGAAGAGTACTACAAGGTGGTAGTGATGATTTTTCTGATCCGTACTCGGTTACATGCAAAACGAGGAGAAAAAGCAGTGGTGAAAAGTAACATCGAATGAATAGTAGCTTTGATTGGAATTTAGCCGATTTTAGCACGTTAGTGGGATCGTTTGGAGTTTGTATATGGCCTCGAAATCTTGATGAGGACGGAGAAGGGATATCATGAACACCAAGTAAGTATCTCACTATGAACTCGTCATAGTAGACAAGGCACGAAGGTAGATTATATGTTTAAATATATGTATAGATTGGAGACTTACAAAAATAAGTAATAATAATTATTGAGTTTTATAAGCATGAAATGAGAGATTTGAGAGGTACAGACCGTGAGATTCATAAAGAGCACGTATAGAAATAGATTGTCTGAAAGTATTCATAGTGTCGGGTTTCTAGATATTCAAGCTAGTATCAGCATGAAAAGTTTAGCACAAGTTGTCGTTATATTTTTTTATATAGTTAAGCATGTCTTTTAGTCGAACACTTTTTCAGTACGAGCGATGTAAGAGTTTTGTAAAGAGTTTTAACTAAGTCTCCAGACCTCAGTTTAGTTTTAGTCAGAGTGTGGAATCAGTATATGAAATGTGTTTATGTTTAATGACACATGGGAGAATTTTTCTTATGGTTGAGTTTGTTGAAATGGGGTACCGGTCTATTTTGTATGTATTGGATGAGTGAGATGTCACCAGCTCGTAATTGGGTGTGGTCGACTTTTTTGTTATGTATATGGGTAATGACATTGCATTGCATTGCATTTCATTGCATGACTTACATGACCATATGGTTGTTATGATGATACATATACATTTTGCATACCCAGAGGGAGACATAGTGTTCATTGACAGATACGGACCCAGGACGAGGGGGATGGCGATGCGTAACGCCCTTGGATCATAGTTATAGTGAGTGGACTTTTTTTTCAAACTGATTTTATTAAGTTATTGAATTCAGACTTATAATTTCTGCAAATAAGGTGTTAACCAATTTTGATTTCGTATCATGAATGATTTATCATGTTTTGAGAAATGATTTGGAAAAGATATGATTTCAGTATGATTTTTATGTTTTCGAGACATGAGGGAAAAACTCACCCCAGTATGTAACTTGAGATATCTTGGAATTGATGGACAGAAACATGTGCATATGTAGAAGACTAGGGGGACGGCGAAACGTAACGCCCCTAAATCCTAGTTTCACAGCCAGGATGGCGGCATAGGTTCGTGTACTTAGACTCTAGTTTAGAGCATGGGTGGTAACATAGATCCGAACCCCCCAGTGCTAGTTTGTGTCTTGGGGGATGGCGATACGTAACGCCTCAAGACCATCAGTTTCAGAGACAGTAGTTGCATGCTTTGGGGGACGGCGATACATAATGCCCCAAAGTCATTAATTTACACTACTGGCTACAGTTAGGCGTATGGGGGGACGGCGATACGTAACGCCCTCATACGTCAAGTTTTTCAGAAAGAGACAGATTTCAGAAATAGTTTTCAGTTTTCAGTTACAGTTTACAGAAAAAGATTTTAGAAAAGAAAGTTTTCAGAAACAACAGTTTTATAAGATTTATTTTTAGAAAGAAGCTCAGAGTTTTAAAACAGAGACCGGTTTTTCAAAAAATAGTTTTCAGAGATCAATTTCAAAGATAGTTTTCAGAACAGATATTTCAGATACATATTTTTTAGAAAATAGATTTTCAGAAATAGATTTTCAGAGACAGATTTACAGAAAATGATGGTTTATAAACGAGTTTTCAGGAAAAATAGTTTTTAAGAGATTCTCAAAGTTTTACAGACAGAAAAAGATTTCCAGAAAAGTTTCAAATAAAAAAATTTATTTTCAGGCAAGAAAAGAACTTTCAGAATGATTGGCTTTCTTAAGATATTTTATTTGATATGGAAGTTCAGTGATATCTGGTTTTATTTGATGAGTGGTGTCATAGTATGCTATGAGTATGTACCTTGTATAAATTGTATATTGAAATTCATGGTCAATAAGTGATATTAATGTAAAGGTTAAGTGTTTGGGGGTTTACCACACTTAGAATGCAGTACTGAGGATTTCAATGGATGGAATCAAAAGTCAATATATTATATAATATGGAGGTATGAAGTTTTAGCTTAGTGTTTCAGTAAAAGTTTTACAGTTTATAGTTAGTTACTGCTTATGTTTTAGCTTACGTAGTTCATATGAACTAACCAACCATAGTTTAAGCTGACTAAACCACCACGAGTTTGGGATGGCTTTGCCACGGGTTTGGGTGGTTTGGTATATAATAAGTTAGTACCAGTTAGGAGAAAATATGATGTTGTTAGTATATAAAATATTACTACAGTGTGGAAAAAGAGTATGTACATACGTGGATGAATGCTTCTAGATTGGTGTATGAGAGACATCAAAAATTCCGTAGATGGGTAATATAATATGGAATCGAGCAGATAAGTTTACTATAGTGTTGCATTCAGTACAATGTGTATTATCCAGGTATAACATAAGTAAATGGCCATCGAGTAAGGATGTAATTTATAAGTTTGTGTACTTACACATACCTGAATTCTATTTAAGTTCATATTATTACTTTATAAGTTTACATAAGTCGTGAGTTACTTACTGGGCTTTATAGCTCACACCCCGACTGTTTGCTAGTTTTGCAAGTTCGTATTGGACTTACAGTGCTAGAAGATTCTAGAGGCAGTTTGCAAATAACGGATTACCCCGATGCAGTCAATTCGGTCTTGGGTCGTCGTATGGTTTTGGGATGCGTGATTGGGCTCCCACAGTCTTAGTTTTATTTCTTTGTATCATATGTATAATTTTAAATCGTGCTGAGCATGTAATTGGTTGTATTTAATTGTCTATTTGTCAGGCCGGAGGCCTATTTGTATATGAGTTGAGATTTGTCAGGCCGGAGGCCTATTTGCATGAGTTGGAATGATTGTTTTTTTTTTTGAATTTAATTTCAGATCACCTCAAGGTACTGGACTTGGATTCAGGTTTCATGATTTTTAGCAAAGGTCATGCCAAAATTTTAGTAGAAATAGAGGCTTATGGAGATGGGTTTTCCTATCTTCTTCTGGTAGCATCCTGGCTTCGGGCGGGATGTTACACAAACTGAGGTGGTGTGAGTTATAGAACTCAGTAAGTAACCACATAAGTAATATAAAAGTATGGATACTTTGGGAAATAATACATATACATAACCCTTATGTGTAAATGGTTATCTATCTAAAAACCTTTAAACTTCATTCTATTATTTGCGATCTGTAAAATGTAGTTTTCCAAAATACCCACATATACCAACAAAGATTGTCAATTGTGTCATATCACCCCAAACTCGTAGCTAAAGCCAACCCAAAATCGAGGTGGCTATATCCTCCAAAACTATGCATGATTACTACATATAACCTATGTGAGCTACCTACTACGTGCTTGCATACTTCTGACTTGTGATATGCAATTCATACTTGCCTAATCTCATTACTAGCTATGAACATGCCTAACTATAATAAGAACTACAAGTCTTATTAATACATAATCATATTTATCATTAGAAACGGACAAATAAATCAAGCATGCATGAACCAATTCCACTGGACGAAATCAAAAAAAACATTCAGGAATAACTTTACTTGACAAATCAAAAATCAAGCACCCCGATTTGGAGAAATCAAACAAGTGTCTAAGAATAATTTGACTGGACAAATCAAAAATCAAATACTCAACTGGGCGAAATCAAACAAGCGTCCACGAACAACTCTACTGGACGAATAAAAAATCAAGCACCCCAATTTGGCGAAATCAAACAAACATCTAGGAACAACCCCACTAAACAAATTCATAAAACATATACATACATTTAGGGTAAAATTCTATAGGTTAATATGTTTACATGAGAATCATGAGATGTGTATGTGATGTTTATTTCTCGCATGATGTGTATGCATGTTGACCGCGCTAACATTCCAAGATTACGGGCATTCGGTGCATTTTTGCATACATTTAGAGTAAAATTATGTTATTTGAGTGGTATACCGGTCTGTATATCGATATACCGGTGTTCCGTGCCCAGAAGCATCGTTACAGAAATTTAATCGGTCTTCATATCGATCTTAGTTTTAGCGTACCGATGACACATCACCCTTATCGGTTCATTAAACCGATCATCCATGCGTTGAATCATCTGATTTCTTCTCGTGACCAGTATATTTGTCTGTAACACCAGCATACCGGTCCCAACGAGTTTGTAAAAATTAGACAGCCATCTTCATTTGGAACAACGCCGTTTTCTTGAGGGGTGCTCGATTTTTGCTCCATTTCTTGCCCAAAGCTCGAGTTTTTCAATGGTTTCAAGCTCTAAGAAGCTTATGTAATCTTCCTGATCACCTTTCTATCATTCGTTTATGTGATTTTGTGGATTTTAGAAACCCTTAAATTTGGGTATTTTTATTTATAGATCTCATATGCATAATTTTCATTTCCGTTGTGTTTTATAGGTAGTTAGAAGTATTATGCATGCATGATTTCTGTTGAAACTAAACCACCACAGGTTTGGGCAGGTTAGGCCTCGAGTTTGGGGTGGTTTGTATTTGGGCAATCGAAGCCCGTGGTTTGTATATTATGGATTGTCCGTGCATGTGAATCATGTTAGAATGTCGCAGGTTTCGATTTTAAGGCGAATCAGAGTTATTGAGTGAGTTAGTAAAAAAATTGTAATTTTCGCGATTGGATTTGTTTCAGGTGTTTTAAGCGACTATATCGGTCGCGTTAGAATGACCTTTTGGTATGTCATGAGCTTGTCATGCATCCCAATCATATTAGATTTATCGGTTCAAGTATGCTAACTATACTTGGACTCCGGGTTCATAATTTTGGCACAGCGAAAGCGAGATGGATTATGTGTAGGAGCCTTCTCGATCGTTCACAGGCTCGCTAGAGCGTGATCATCAAATCTGTGAGTGGAAGCTATTCCCTTCCTTATCTTATCGCTTTTTGTTATGTAATATTTTTCGTTATATGATATTTTCTATAAATGATACATAATTTACGAATTTTGATCCATGTTTCTGTTTAAGTTTTCGATTTCTGTTTCTGTATTCAGATTCTGTTTTCAATTTTAATTCTGTATATGTTTTTAGTTTTTTTTTTCTCTGTACGTTATCAGTTTATGTTCACGGTATATATTTCAGATTATATATTCCGTATATATTTCTGTTATGCCGACCACTCAAGTTTTTTGTTTATGTTTCGTTTATGCTTTATGCTTATGTCCTCTGTTTATGTTAAAGTCTTACGTTTTCTATATACGTTTCAGTTTACGAGTATAGGACATGTGTTACTGATTTATATTTTATGTATCTTCCGTTTATGGAAGTCTTGTGTTTTAAGTGAGTTTTCTATTGATGTTAATATGAGTCCCAACGTTAGTTTTCTATTTTCTAATTTGTATCATTTTAGGTTATGTAAGTATGTATTTATGTTATTGGGTTTTTTATGACATTTTGTTTTACGATTTTACCATTATTTCTGATTTCTTTTTTCAATCCAGTTTTGACAAAAGGATTTCTGAAAACTTGCTTTTGAAAATATATGGAAATCATATGTTTTTTTGTCTCCGTACTTGAATTCTTTTTTGAGTTTTAAAATCGTAAATTATGTTTCCCGAGATGCCTGATATTCTGTTTCGTCACGAAGCCTTTTGACATGTTTATGGTTTTTATGTTTTATGGTTTTTAACCCTCCGTGACACTTGTTCTGATTTGGGATTCTGACCATTGGAAAAACCCATTACCCTTTTTCGATATGGTTCTGTTCAGACTTTTAGTTGGTCTTTGTGTACGACCCGACAATGGACCCTTGTATGGTTTTGACGATATGACAAATGTAGAGTATATAGTGTCATTAAATAGAAAATTAACATGCAACAAACAAATCCATAACATAAAATCAAAGTAGATATACTTTTTCATGCAAAACCCTAAAACTTTTAGAATGATTAAAAACTTGGAAAAATGACGAATGTAGTGGTCCGGGTCGAGAAGATTCTCTGTCCTTAAGAACTTATCAACCCCGTCTCGATGCTCTACGGATTTGTGGCTAATGTTCTCCCAGGATAACCCGGATTCCTTTTGTTCAAGAGGCACACCTTAACAAGATCTTGAACTTGGTAAATAGTGGAATACTCTCTCTTACTCAAAACCAAAAATGAGATTGAATTTTATGGATGCAATTCGGATTTCTTTCTATGTTTATTAAGGAACATAAAAACTTCATTTTATAAGCATAGAAGGGTGCCTCAAGGGCACCCTTTGGGTTGAGGTGCAACCCTCCAAAGGGTTGTACCCCTCCTATGCACCCCTTGGAGCATATGACTATTTTACACACAAATTGAGGACATGTCCCTATGGGGTATCATCTAAGGGACATGTCCCTACTCCATCCAAATAGTTATATTTGAATATTAGAAGAATTTACAACAATAAAGATATGTTTTCAGAATATGGTTTGCAGAATATGATTTCAGTTCACATGATTTATGATTTC
>SKCR01031081.1:0-30779 GCA_019454045.1 Zanthoxylum bungeanum
TTATGGTCTTACATTTCCAACAAACCGAAGTGTGAGCTTCACTCACAAAGATTAAACCTCTAAACTATTTAGAGATTTAAGATGTCACTATGGTGTTTGGCTTTTTTAATTTCACAACACTTGTGAATGCTAGAACTCTCTCTATTTTCTCTCAAATCTTTTCTCACAACAATTTTTTGAATGAATGCAAAGTGTTAACCTTAGGAAGTGAGAGAAATGGTAGAGATTATATTCTCTTACACAAGCCAACTAACCTTGTCATTAAGCATATAATGCTTTCTTGCAATGGCCAACACAAAAATGTGAATGCCATACCAAAGCATAAGAAATGTTAAGCTAAAGACAATGGCTTTGTCATTAAGCATTCAATGCTTTCTTTCAATGGCAAACACATAAATGTGGAGGCCATACCAAAGCATAAAATGCATTAGCTAATGACAAAACTATTAGGTGTATCCAAGCCACTTAATAGACATAATTGCTTAGATGACATGGTAAGCCATATGGCTTTGTCTCCAATGGTAAATAAAAATCAATATATTAATAATGATTTATTTACCTCCAATCATGTTGTAGTAATTATCTCATAATTATTACTAACTTGATTATCTCATAATCAAGACTTGATTATCTCATAATCAAAGAATTCTAGAAAACATTAAGTTAAAATAATTTAACATAATTTTCATTTGTGACAATAAATATTATTAATCTTATTAATAATATATAAATAAATATAATGTGAGCATATAATTAGACAATCTAATTATATTAGGTTTGCTACAGTTAATCGAGCTAGCACGGGGACCAAATGGACCTACGGTTTCGAGCACCAATAATTCCAAAATATTAATTAAACTCTTTAATCAAATATTACGAATTATTAACTCCACATTATTCCACTAAAAACTCGAAGTTGAACTCTTGTTACCGTAGATGGATTAAGTAAACCGAACATTTTCGGTGTCCATCGATATAGTCATTACATATGGATATAGCCCTTCCCGAATATCTCATAAATAGAGCCGGGTCATAAGTCCGTTAAACCCCTCTAAATATTTTGTCTCTTAAGCACCATTGATTCTATAATAAACAATTAATTCATAACAATTATTATTCATAATAGAAAAGTTGAGCGCTCAAATTGTTCAAGTCTCGAATCATCTCTTAAAAGAGATATTCATCTGTTTCTCGTAAGAATGAGTGAATTCCATATCTATGTAAAACATTCCCAGCTACATACCAAACCATATCCCCAAAATACAAAGTTATTGGCCGAGAATGCAACACCAACCTCACCATAGTAAATCAAAGGACATAGCCTGTCATGCAGGAGTTCGTAATACACTCATGATTAAGATCGAATCCATATATAACCATCTATTAGATAAAAATAATTTCTTTGGTTAACAGATATTAAAAGAAATTCTTATTTATCTGAGTCCATTCCTATATGATCTTATCATACAAGGTGCTTCCATTCCCATGTCACTACATGAACGATCCCGGATCAAGGTCATGTACCACAAACAAAGTACCCTATTTGTTTGCTCTCTATGGACTATTTAGATTACTAACTTTAGACTTAAATCCTCTTGTGCATCAAACATACACTAAGTCTAAAGGTACAAGAGTAATCAAGGTAAACAAGACAATTGGACAATATGCGATATAAATCAAACAACTTTGATAAAATGAATAATGCATTTATTATTATTACAAAAATCAATTCCGTTTACAATACATGAAGCTCTAGGACATAAATCACAACACAAACTTCATCTTTTCCAAAATCCTAGCCACCTTAGGATCCACCCACTCCTCAAAGCTTGCCGCCACTTGGAACCTTGTGAAAGGATGTATCTCCAAAGTGGCCACATCATTGTCTACCTCAGCTCTGATGGTGATGGTCTCTCCCCCGTACAAAAACTTGATGACCTGATGCAAACTGGAGGGCACGCCCTCAAGCTTGTGAAACCATGGCCTCCCCAATAGCAAAGAAAAAGTGGTCGGGATATCAAGCACCGTGAACTCAACCTCATCCTCAATTGGACCCACTTTGACTACCGCAGCAAAAATGCCCTCTACTCCCCGCTTACTATCATCATACGCCTTGATAGTCATGTTGAAGGGACTCAAATCTGTCGCCTTCATACCCAACCTTGAGAGAATCTTCAAAGGGAACACATTGATAGATGAGCCATCATCCACCATCACACAAGATGTCCTCTTTCCCTTCACTTCTGCTCTTATAGACAATGGCCTATTGTGATCTCTTCCCTCCAACGGGAGTTTTTCCTCAGAGAATGTTAGCACCCGCAAAGCTTCCTTCTTTACCGACCCTACGAACATTGTGGAGTTGGCATCCTCTGGTACCAATATCTTACTCAAAACCTCAACCATGGCGCGCATGTGCTCCTGAGATGCACACAACAACTCCCAAATGCTTACATGTGCTCGCATTTTCTTCAACAGACGCAACACTACATCTCCTTCAGCATTACCCGCAATCTCTGCCACTTCTCTGCCTTCTGCCAACACTTACATGCCTTTCTCCGCTATATCACTGTAAAAACACCCACTGCGTGTCATCCCCTTCACCTCCTCTTCATCATTGCTCGAGAAGTTCTCCCAGAAATTCTTCATCTGCTTCATTTCATCCTCACTACTGCTATCCCAAATCCTCAGGCAAAAGGCTTGGCGGTCAAGGGTTTAGAGGACAAGGCTTTCGGGTAGGCCAGAGCTGATCATGTAGGTGGGTGGTGGAACAGAGTGATAATTGGGTAGAGGGTTTCTCTGTGTGTTGGGTTGTTCTTTTTCTAGGTCGGGTATTTTGTGGGAGTCCATGAGCTCTTGGATTTCATGCCTGAGGCGGGCGCAGTTGTTGGTATCATGGCCTTCTTGCTGGTGGTAGTGACAATATAAGTTCATATTGAGGTGTGGTGGTGGAGGGTGTGGAAGTGGTTTATCTTCTAAGGGTTTTAGGAGTCTCTGCCTCTTCAACTTCTCAAACACCTTAGACAAAGGCTTACTAAGGTTAGAAAATTGCCTGTTTCTGATGGTGGAAACTTCAGCAGAAGCGGGCTTGGTCCCTGAAGGCCCCCCCGATGGTCCTCCTATTCAGGCCATAAAACTTCCTGTTCTCAGCGTATTCCTCATCAATATCCATAACAGTCTCCCTCAACTGTCAAAAATCACCAATCATAGATGTCATCCTCCTCAGCTTGCCGTAAATAGAGGGCTTAGTGCCCTTGATGATCATCTTGATCTGGTCATTCTCCGAGGGCCGAGTCTGCATCTTTAAAAGATGGCTCCTCGAGCGATTTATATAATCCTTGAAGCTCTCATTCGGCTTCTGTTTGGTATTCTCCAAGTCGCGAAGTGACAAGTCGATCTCCAAATCTGTGACATACTGATTCAGAAAGGCCTCCGCCAATGCCCTCCAATCATCATTGACCTTCCTCTCAAGGCCATGATACCACACCACATGAGCTCCCTCTAGCGACATCTCAAACATCTTCTGAACCTGACGCTTTGACAGACCCACCGAACTCATCACAGAAACATAATGTCGGATATGGACCATTGGATCCCCATTTCTGTTGAACTTGGCTATGTCAGGCATCTTAAACTGAGAAGGCAACTGCTCCTCGAAATTCATCGCCTCATAGTCTAGTAAATCCTCATGCCCCTCATCTTGCGGGTAACTGACTCTACCTGATCCCTGAGTTTCTGCAATTCTGTCTGAGACCCGGCTACCCTTCCCACGACATACTCAGCCATGTCATCATCAAAAACATGGATCTCATCACTCATCTTGTTCGGAGGCTCTTCACGCTTGACATTCTCAGAGCTTCATGCCCCTCCTACACGGGGTACTGCCATATTGGCCACAGCGGTGGTCAAAGGTTGCAACTGCTCGGTAATCTTAGTGAGGTTAGTCTCTAGCTGATCCATGCGAGAACCCTCGTTATCTTACTCACTCATGTTCGCTAACTGCTTTTTGACGAGTCTTCCTTCTTCTCTAACCCAACGAGTATCTATGACGGCTTTAAAACTACGAGTTAGCATGGTACATGTATGCGTGCGATGCATGAAATATATAAAATACATGAGGTGATCAAACAGAATATATCCTTCCGACCTTATTTCTCACACACTCACGGTAAGCCTAATTTTGGTTCTAGATATGGCTTATTCTATGCATAAATGCAAGGTACGCAAAATCGCTCTCTCATATGCTACGGGGTGAACCTTGGCCGTTTCTGTCCCTTTCCATCGGTAAAAGACAAAGACTGTCCATTTACAACATGGACTAAGCCTATTATGGGATCATGCCATTGTCTAGAAACGAAGAATTGGGCTTTTGGCAACTGTGGTCGTGAGGATGAACTTAGAAGCGGCCAAAAGTATACAAATATGCCGTAAAAAGGCGTATCCTTTCTGGATGAAATCCAGTGCGGATATCGAACTCATGCTTCTAGCATATTTGGATCATTTTTGGACTTTCTAAACCCATCAAGGTTTTCATACAAGTTGGCCCATTATCATTTCAAAGCATTCAATCATATTATTGCGAGGTGCAAACTTGTCCCAGTTGAAAAAGGCCCAACAGGTTTACACTTTTGCGATAATGTGGCTAAATAACTTCAAATGATAGGGGGCCCAAACACAAAGTGGCCCATCGATATTTTGAAAGCTTTTGGCCCAATCATCATAAGACACAAACTCGTCCCAGTTTAAATGGCCCAACAAGTTCACATCTCATGACAAGAGGTCCAAATGAATCCAAATGATGATGGTCCCAAACACAAGCATAAATGGTGGCTTCTATAGGTCATGCAACTATGGTTCATATGCGGGTTTATAAGAGTATAGATAAAGGCTCCCGCCGGTGAAGGGTTGCCCACAACTAGGTCTCCACACTCAAGGGTTCGAGCGACCAAGTGAGTGTACCTTTTTATACCCTAAGGTACGTGCCAATGAGTGATGATACCATGTAACGATCCGCCGCTTCGAGCGAAAACAACTTCACGATGAATGAATAACTGTCAAATAGATTCCTCTATTGAAAATTCCCCAGATGGAGGGTGGAGCGAACTCTCTTAAATACCCTTACCTCTTAGGCTCTTATCGCATTGGTGACAGGAATAAACAATAGATCCTCTAAATTAGTCCATCACTTTAAGTATGTCTTAAGGTAAGCTTTGAGTAAATGATTATCTAGATGTCTTCACAGCTTTTCCTTTTGGCTATAAAAAGGTAGTGAGTGAAGGAAGACACCAAATTATTATCTAACTCTAATAATATCACAAGATTAACTAAAGCAAAAATCACAAACATTACAAGACATTATTTCGGGGCCGATTCTCTATCCCCAGTGGAGTCGCCAGACTGTAGGCATGGTATAGAGGAACGACGATGCTGTCTGGGCTCGCGGCCCGGTCGGGAGTAAAACGTAGCCCGCGGGGGACTAAACTGGAGAATAAAATGAAGTCGCCACCCAGTGTGAACTGGGAAATGATTTAAGGCTGCAATCACCCCTCGCAATGGAAGACCTCAAACCATTGGGTTCGGAATGGTCCCTTACTAATGCCAATTGTAGTGAAAAGATTTATGCAATAGTATAAGCAGGTCTTATGCTAAACATGCAAGATAATGTAATCAACACACATCGCACACCCATAAACGTAAATAAATAAACAAAAGGAATACAAATGCATAATTCCATAGACATCTTAAAAAATGAAGCACAATAACGTAACTAATAGCAACTATAAAAGCAATAATAATAAAAGCGGATAATTAGATATGTAATGCAAACGGGATGACCAAAGAAGCAAACATGCATGAAATATGATGGAATGAGGTCTGTTCACTGTATGTGCATTCGTCCAGCGTTCAGAAACGCGTTCGAACGTGATAAGGTCTGATGCATGGTAAAACAGAATGCATGCGCATTCGAGTAGCGTTCGGAAACACATTCAAACGGAAATGAGACAGAATATTCGCGTTTGTATAGCGTTCGGAAATGCGTTCGAACGGGATAAGACCCGATGCATGATAAAACAGAATACATACGCGTTCGAGTAGCGTTTGGAAACAAGTTCGAATGGAAATGAGATAGAATGTTCATGTTCGTATAGCATTCGGAAATGAGTTCGAACGGGATAAGACCTGATGCATGATAAAACAGAATACATACGCGTTCGAGTAGCGTTCGGAAAAGCGTTCGAACGGGGTGAGGCATAATACATGCGTTCGAGTAGCGTTCGGAAACACGTTCGAACGAGATTACCAAAGTGGTAGCTTAAATGACACAAACACATGCGCGAATGCTTCTCAAGCGGTACGTGGAGTTGTATCCCAAGTACAAACCACACTACCGTCCATTCGGATTCGGCTACGAAATTTATGTCTGGCTTTCCATCCGATATACCGCAAAAGGCAACACTCAAGCACTAACGCAACATGAATGTAAAGTGAAGAATGAAACATAACAACCAAAAAATGGGTAAATGACAAGATCAACAGAAGAAGGGCGCGACAAAACTATGGTAAAGGTAGCCTTTGGGCATTTCCCTCAAATAGAGGACCTTTAATCCAATATGATTAGCTCATGCGCACTAGATTATCAATTCATGAATAAACAAATAAATAATATGGGACCTCGTATGCTCGATTGAACATATTTCGCATTCAATCGAGTGTACTTCGTCCGGTGCGGCAAAACATGTGGTAAAGGTAGCCTTTTCGCTTTTCCCTCAAATGGAAGACCTTTAATCCAATGTGATTAGCCCATGCGCACTAGATTGACAATGTATAAATAAAGAAACAACACATAGAAAATAAATAGCGGAACAATAAACACAAAAATGCCTAAGACATGATAAAAGAACTTGTCCAGAATGCCCACGTTCGTGTAGCGTTCGGAAAAGCGTTCGAACGGGGTGAGGCATAATACATGCGTTCGAGTAGCGTTCGGGAACGTGTTCGAATGGGATGACGAGAGTGGCATCCATAATGCAATAAACACATGCGGGAATGTTTCCCCAAGTGGTACGTGGAATTATATCCCAAGTACAGACCGCACTACCGTCCATTCGGATTCGGCTACAGAATTTTTGTCTGGGTTTCCATCCGATATACCACGAGAAATAGACGTGAAGTATGATAATGCATATAACAACACATGAAGAGACAAACATGCGAAATAACAAGGAAGATAAACAACACAAAACAAATGCGGGATAAGAAAACGATAATAAACGTGAATTAAATGCGAAATAATAAAAGACTAATAATACGAGATAAATGCGGAATACTAAATATGTGACCAAATAATTTAGCCGTTTTCAATGTAGGACTTCGCACACCTGGTTGGACATATTTCATGTCCAACCGAGCGTGCCGCATCCAAACTACAAAATAAAAAAAGTAATAAAGGGTGCCCTCAGGTCTTACCTTTTAAGTTGTTCCTCGGAAGTACGTTACGTCGTCGCCGGAAGGGTTAATGCTCTGTACCTTTTCTTGTTTTCTGGTTCAATATTTTCCTTTGCTGTTTCACTGTTTTCACTGCTGTTTTCTCTGTTTTCTTTACTATTTTTACTGTTGTTTGCATGTCTGTTTCGGTCACTGCTTTGGGGTTATTCTCGGCGCTAAGGGCTATTGTTTTAGGGTGATTTTGGGACTGGTTTTTGGGTGATTTTGGGTCACGGTTTTGGGGTATTTTTTATCAGTTTATTGGGCGATTTTGGGATCGGTTATGGAGGCAGTTTGTTGTTCGGTCTTGGTCGTTGTTTCGATGTTTGTTTGATCGGTTATGAGGGCAGTTTAAGGGCTGTTGTGAGTTTGATGAGAAGGCTGAGTGTGGTTCACGTGTGCATGGTTTGTACGATGCATGGAGAGGGGCTGCAGTGTCAACGTGGTTAAGGGTTTTGTGTATGTTTTGTTTGTTGAATCGGTAGTGGGGTGTGATGTGTTTGATGATAAAAGAGAGCTAAGAGAGGATTTGGGTTTATTTTTTATATTACCATGAGAATGAGCCAAGGGGGAAGGGTTTGGGTTATGTCCCTTTTTATAATAGTGTATCTTAGGGTTTCCTTGTTTGTGCATGGTTTAAAAAAGGAACAAATCAATCAATTATGAGTGTGTTTAATTTAGGGAAAGAATATTTGTATTTTTGGTGGGGGAATTCCTTTAATTTGGAAGGTGATTTATTTAGATTAGGAAGTGGATTTGATTTAAATTAGGAAGGGGAAGATTTTGACATGTGTTAAATGTGTTTTGAATATTTTGGATGGGATTTGGTGGGCCTTGGGAGTGTGGGTTGGTTCTTTGGTGGGCTTGGGCGTGTGGGTTGGTTGTGTGTGGGCTTGGGTGTGTGACTTGGTGTGGGCTGCGGGGGTTTTGGGCCGAGGCCAATAGTTAAAACATGGATTAATCTAGCGAACCCGAGACTAAACAAACGAATTAAATCTGAGGATGTACTTATTTTTGAATTTTCTCTTCCAACGTCTGTTTCCCCCAACTTCCGCAACTTATCGGGTAGTGCCTCCAAACGAGGCTCATCATCGGGCTTTCATGTAAAAATGCAAGTGTCTACAGTAAAGTTTATGGAAAAATGAAATGCTATTAGGGTAAATCTTATTTTATAAGAAGTCGAATTGTTCATCAAAAGTAGAATTAGAACTTTTGTAATAAGTTTTTGATATTGAGAAACTTTGATTTAAAAACAAAATCTCATAAATTCAAACATTTATATAACCATCCATTTTTTTTTTGAAATATTAAAAACTCCGTAAAAGATTTATTGAATTTCACACTTTAAATGCCTATTTCATTACCTACGCGATAAATTGAAGGCCCAAAGAGACGTGACATGTTGGATTTCAAGTAGCTTTAATTAGCTTGCCAAATGGGATTTGAATCTTGGAAGGTAAATGTATAAAAATACTACATAGTATCCGTGAGTGTTTTAGAGTTATTATAAAGTATTTTGGAATTATTCTAAGATGGCAAACCAATTGCAACTGTCATCCAATACAGTGCATTATTGCTAATATACATTAAAGATACAGAATATGTACTAGTAATATGATATTTGTAAGTGTTAATGCGTATTTGTATCTGTCTATAAGGTACAATTATATTTAGTTTAAATAGTTTGAAAAAAAATATATAGATTTAATTGAATTGTGCCAACTGATAAAATTAATTGTAAGTTAAATATTATGATTTTTACAATTAATCATGTATGATTCATTATGAAAACATAATAAGAAAAAAAATGTGGTATAAATAAATAATAATGTAAATTGAAATATGATTAATTTTTATTGTTCTAAAAGAAATTGACTAAATTAATTGTATTTAAAGAAAGTTAATAAAGTAAAATATGGAAAAGTAATTAAAAAAAAAAAAAAAAAGAGAGAGAGAGAGAGAAACAGAAACAAAATCTTTCAAAGATTTATCAAGACTAGAGAGGGAATCCTCTTTAAAGAAACTATAACACCCACCACCATATAAATTAATATTCTCCAGGTTTCTTGATTAATCAATTATTCAATGGAAAAAACAACGCAAAAGAAGCGCCAAAGAGTCGTGAAGCTGGTCGAGGAGGGTCGACAATGCAGCAGCCGCAGCTTGAACAAGAGGAAATCGACTCTGAAGAACAAAGCTCGTGAATTGGCCACACTCTGCGATGTGATGGTCTGTCTAGTCTGTACTGTTATGGGCCCGATGGGAAAGTTGAGACATGGCCAGAGGACAAAACTCGAGTCCTTGAAATCATTAAGAGGTACAAATTATACAGCCAGATGCCATTCATGATGAAGAAAGCCGAAGAGAGGTATGGTCTTTTAGATTTGTTGGAAAGTAGGAAGAAAAAATTGGTGGATAAAAAGAAATTATTTGTCGAAAAGTTGTTTTCAATTTTGGAAACGAAAATAGACGGGCTTTCAATGGAGGGACTATGGGTTTTGTGTAGTGACTTGGATTCCAAGTTACAGAATTTGAGAGACAGAATTGAATTGCTACAAATAATTGAGGAGCAGAATCAAAAAGCAGTTCAGTTTGCTGTTTTTGCATCATCGCCAGTTTGGCCTGGAGTTTATGGCAGCAATCTTTTAATGGGTAATAATAATGATTTTGGGAGACCAGAAAGTTTGTGTCAAAATTATCAGAACAATACTGATTTTGACAACACGAGAAACAGTATTATGCTTACTGACAACAGATTCTTGCCGGGTTTAGTGCATGCAAATCCTCAATTTGAGGCACACGATGAAAATTTTCCAGGGCCTTATTACAATGACTTTGGTGGCGGCCCTGTTCATACTCATAGGAGTTTGATGCAGTTTAAGTGACCTTTACTATTTTGCTTTTTTTTTTTTTTAATTAATTAATTTGAAATAGACTAATATGTGGAAACAACTTCATATGTTTTGATTTACCATTTAAGGGAAATAAATATCTGTGTGTATTGTGTTAAATTTCATTTCCAATTTAACAAGTGCCCATAATAATAGTAGAAATTATTAAATAATTCACTTTTCTATCACTTATTATTAATAAATACAAACTAATAAGTTATGTCATATTTAATCATTAAAAAAAAAAACAAACAAAATTGATTCTTTTTAAGGTAATGGGGTGGGCAAAATCTAAATTTAAATTTTATTAATATTTAGTGTTTTTTGACTCATTCAAAGAAGAAACAAAAACATTAAATATTTAATAGAAATTTATTAAATTTTTATTTTGTTATGAGCTTATTATTAATAAACACAAACTCTTAAGTTATGCCTTATTTAATCATATTTTTAGATTTCATCTGTTAGAACAATTTGCACAAATAAGAAAAATATTACCGTTCACCAGGAATATAAAATTTGAAGTTGGCTGGAGGCGCGGACTAGTTCGCTTTCTTTAAGACGTTTCGCGGCTTTGCCCAAAATTTGTGCTAGCAGTATATCAGCCCCGCCGTCCCCAGGATAAACAAGGCCAGAAAAAATCCGTCTCAATCAATTTGGCACAAAATCGATTGGAATACTCACACCCAACAAGAGAACTTTGCTCGGAATCTCAAATCAACAAATATAAGAGAGGAAGAATTTTTAAGAGATAATTTTCGTCAAGAAATGTGTGTACATCTTTTACAAATGAATAAACTCTTCTTATATAGTATTTCCAAGAGGATATTTTTGTCCCAAAAAGCAAAATTTCAATGCAAAAAAAGGGTAGAAATAAAAGCTGTTTCAAAACTTTTTATTAAAAACAGTAATAATGTTGCTTAAAATCTGTAACATACAACTCATTAAAATTCATATTGATAACAATCCCCCACTTGAATTTTAATAAATTATTTTCATCGGACAATATAATATAAGGTCGTGTATAAATAAAGGTGTCTATCGACTTGAACCTTTACATAGTGTTGACGATTCAGATTATACTAGAGTAACTCGTAGTTTTGAACTCTATCTTTGATAACGTTACACACAAAAACCTTTCAGGGTGAGTCAAAAAGCTCATGCATTACGGCCTGTACGTATATCCCAATGTAGTGAATGCTCTAGAAACTTTTACCCAAAATTTCATAAGAAGCCCAACGTTACACATAATTTTTTTCTCTTTTGAACTCTTTTCTCTCATCACTCCTGACAAGAAATGTGCTTATGCGGAGAGCACACTACCTTCATAGGTAGAGTGTCAAAGTTTTCTTACATATTTTTTTTTTGGGAATGGATTAAAGCTCAAACAGTTTTAATGAGAAGAAATAAAAAACTGACTGAAAATAAATTGGTTATTATTATTTGTAACTTAAAAATAAATAACAATTAGTAGACAAATTAAAATATTTCAGTTATTGAAATTAAATTTTTCTTTAAATTCATTTCATGCATACTTTACTTATAATTGCACCATAAGAACAGTAACAAAAATAATATAAGCAAATATAACATATCGATATCGTCTTAAAATTGTTGTTAGAAAATTCCCCAAGAGCTCAAAAAACGAGAATCGGAATCTAAAGCTCGACTGAAGTCAAGTGTAATTCTTGTTTGTTCTTTTCTTTCTTTTTTCTTCAGTTTTGCTTTTGTTTTTGTTTTTTGTTTTTGTTTTTTTTTTTTTGTTTTGTTTTGTTCTTGGCTTTCTCTAATAAGGGAGAGAGAGTGAGAGAATCTAAACAGAGTTGTGTGTGTGAAACTCAAAAGAGATTTCCACAACTTTGCAGGCAAAGGACGTTGAGCTGAACAGCAACTGAAATTGCTGGAAACAGAACTGAGGAACCCAGATAGAAAATCCTGAGCTATTTCTCTTGAACCATGGTCAGCCATAATAAAACGGTTTAGAAACCACTCATGCCCAGGAGTCAAGTAATATTATGATGGGATTTTATAACTTAACAAACATAATAATGTTGCTTAAAATTCTGTAACATACAACTCATTAAAATTCACATTTACAACATCATCAACCTTTATTCTTTTTTTAATAAAAAAAAAATATATATAATAAGAAGTTTGACCAAATTTTTCTTTTATTTGTTTACCCTATGGAATAAATTTTATCTTAATATTCTTCTAAACCAACTTTTTCACAGGATCGTATATCAATTTATTTTATTTTTATTTTTTAATTTTCAGTAATTTTATGTCCGTTTTTCGTTAAAGCCTAGAGGTCGCCATCTCATAATCTTTAATTAATAAATAAGGTCTTAAATTTTTCATGCTACACACCCTTTTAATTATTATGTATATATACTTTTACTTTTAATTTTTAAGGCCACTAATCATATCAAAATCACACCAACGCCTTACCAATAAACCACTTGATGCCGAAATAATAGATCAAGATCAGATAATATATAGTATGAAAAATTAATGACCGGATAATGCCTTCACATATACATCATTACACATGGATTACTCAAAATATAATAACCCCAACTTGAATTTATCCCAACATGCTTGACTGACGTGTTCACCTAATCATGTCTAACTCATGCATAACGTTTCATTATTCATACATGCCTAATCTAATAACTTACTATAACATTTCATGATTAAAACGAGATATCATATAGTTTATTTTGATACATGCCATATAATGAAAATAATATGAAATATATAATTTATTATCATACGATCACATATAATCTGGAACTAAAAACATGAACTGAAAACATGAGCATGAAAATATAATTTGGAGATGAAATTGCTAATATGACTGACAACCGTATAATATCAACTAAATGCCTAATTGAATACTTAAAATGTGTCTAAAAACTGTAAACATGAAAATCATAATTATAAACTATAAAACTTGAACATGAGCTCGAAACATAACTTGAAACGGGAAGCATGAACATGATCTGAAAATTGTAAATATGTCTGTAAATCTGAAATTCATAAAAATATAATCATGAATTAAAAATACATATGCAACGATCGAGATTGGGACATCTCCCTCGCATCGTTATATGTACCGAGATTGGGCCATCGCCCCCGTATACGCTTGTACATATTCTAAAACATAAAAATCCACACCAGTATCGTAATATAGGGGCGTGAAACCTACTTAGCAGGACCTAACACCGCGTAAGTAGGGGAACATGAACATAAATAAGCCTATGGGGTGATCAGTATCCTATAAGGCATCGTGAGCGATCCCAGGTCGTTAAACATGATGGGACGGTACTTTATTCGTGGTTTGACATTTTATTTTCCTTGTTTTTGTAAAATTTTAACTGAAAAACTTAAACTAAAATACATGAAAATATGTATTGAAAACACATTTACATGAAAAAAATATAAAACACATGGCATGACACTTGAAAGACGTGTTGACGTCAAATGAAAACATATAAGCTTAACACATGAACTGGAAAACTAAAACGTGAAAACATAAACTGCAAATATAAACATGAAAATGTAATCATGAAAATAATGATGTAATCAGACAACGTGGCATGATCTGAAAACCTTATACATGTCTTAAAACCTAATTGAGAACTATAACATGCAGACATAAACTAAGAACTATGATTGCACATATGAACCACACTATGAACCTGATAACGTGACTTAATTGTTCAATTTAAAAATATAACATGTCTTGCAAGTATAAAAATGTGGCATGAAATGTAAGATGAAAGTATGATACAAATACATGACTTGATTGTTGAACCTAAACTACTCCACTGTCACTATTTCTCATGTTTATGACATGACATGCTAGAGACATGATATAGGGACATTAGATAATGTGCATGTGTGGGGTGTGTGTATGTGTATATATATGTTCATAACATGAAATTTATGCATTGTTAAACCAAACCTCCCAAACCCATGGCTATGACCAACTTAAACCCTTGATGTCTTCGATCTAATCTAATCTATACATGAATCTTGAAACCATGACATGAGCATAACCCGAGAGACATAAATGTGCTATACACTAATAACATACGAAATTTGTAGGATGAAAGACATTCTTGAATTTTAAATTGAAGACGTAGACGGGAAACTATACACATGAACTATAGACGCGCATAACCAGAAATGAAACACAGATTGTATGAAATGAAGACATGTAACGAGAAATTTTCATGGGTGTTGGTTCATGCATACAATACTTGTACAACGTCCATTACTTATTTTAGAATAGTTATTGGATGAACATCATCTGAATGGAAACCTATCTGGTACTTTTAAATAGAACTCATAACTATAATGAACATCCCCAATACGGAGATATTACTGACATGTGATGGATCCTCACCACCACCCCTAGCCTCTGACCATTTCTAAACTTTCTTGATTATTCCTTTAACTATATTACTATGACAAATATTTATTAAACCATGTCACAAACTAATTAACGTTATAAGAACAAACTCACTGACATTAAATAAATACTTATACTTTATATCCATAATATTATATATATTTAGACTTGACTCACACCGACATACATGTATTCTATATGAATGCAAACAATAAATTTAGCATGATAGAACCATACTCTAGTGACTGATGTAAAGTCAATTCCTCGATCTCAGGCTCCTGTTCGATTATGGCTCACCAGATAAGGCTACTTGCAAAATAAACTATGGAGTTGGGGGTTAGATCGTTTGCACGACCTGGAGTGAATACCAAAAATAAAATAATCAAATAAAATCTGTTATGTATAAACTCATCAGAATCTTAAAACCATTATCAAAATTTCATATCATGCTTGTTCAGAATAGTCTCATCAAAATCAACAAGCATCCATTACCCGAGTCGCGTGCAAAGACCGGACAATGTCCAAACAAGACCATGTCGACAGAGGGTAGTGGGCCAGCCATTTTTCGATGGTCAGGACCCCATAACATGCGCCCCAGCGGAGCCAGAATGAAACATAAACAAGCGTCACAGAGGGTCAAGAACGTAAAACTATCAAGCACTGTGATGGAAAAAAGTTTTCAAATGTCTCAACGGAATTAAAGTTTTATGATTTAAAAATATAAAAAAATATTTTCGAGCGTCGAGACGGAATCACATAGTCATAAACATATTCAAAAATATGTATATGAAATCCTTCATTTTTAAATAATTATAAATATAAATTCAAATATCACATTATCAAATCACAAATGAAAATATAATGGAAATATAAATATCCACTCCTAGAGCTTGATGATTGTCTACAAACTCGCTATGGAATCGTTAACGAATTGAGCTCCTCTGAGTAATATATAATGAATCGAACTTATTAGACTAGGCATCACAAAAAGAATTCTTAAAAATTAATTAGGCTATACAATATATGAGATCCTTAATTCACTAAAAATTCAGGGTACTCATGTTATCTAAGAAATTTACGGACCTAGATTCGAAGTTATGAAAGTGCGGTAGCGAAATTTCAAATTCTGCTTAATCGTTAAATCTCATGCTCAATGGTTAACTTCGAAAACTCACTACAATTAATTGGGATGAAATCAAGGGATGAAATCTTAATAAAATGGTCCCTAGTGTGTCTAGTTTATGTCGATTTTTACGGATTTCAATTTTGATTTTGGAAACTCAAGTTCTAAACTGAAATTCATGGGATGTTCAGATAGAAAACTGGGTGTAGTTGCAGTAGATTACTCAACTTCAAAAATTCGGTTTCGTTGCATCTTAAATCTAAAAATTCTGATTTTTGAATATGTTACTCTTTTAAATATCTATTTTACTCACAAGTTTACGGTTCATCATTTGGACATCAAAAACTCAATTTATGTCCAATTCTTTTTGACATGTCCAGAAATCATTTCAAGTTAACTTCACTTCTTAATTTTCTTATTTTGTCGTCTTACCTAATACTCTTAATTTGGCAACCCCCAACAAAATTCTTATTGCGCCTAAGACCTGCTTATTTTATTAATTTAATCTAGGTTATATATTTTGTAGAATACTTGGTGAGCGCATTGCGCATGCATTATCATTTCTACAATCTATACTTATTCTTACTCTATTTACATTACCATTGCTCTTTAACATTTTTCAAACTTCCATTACTCAACTAAAATATCCCCTTTCTCTTCTTTCATCACTGGCCGAAACTTGCCCTTAATATCACTATCAAATTTTCATTTTCTTACAACACTACTCATCATTTCCACTTCACCACATCAACCAAAACTTGCTCACTCCTTATTCACGCATTAATCATGAATTAAAATTAAAAAAAATCAACTCAACATATCTCCTCTTTGCTGCTGAAAATTAATATCATAAATAAAACACCATTTCATTTATTCTATCATTCAATATCATCATCATTATCATCATAAGCATCATATATCATAATAAACAATCAAAATTTCAAGATTAAAACTTTGGGACAAGATTTCTTATACCTTTATCATCCTTAATTCTTGCTCCATATGATCTATAGGGCTTGAATTCATTCTCTTAACCTTGGTTGTACTTGATTATCTTCATATTATTTTTTTAACTCTCAAGAATTTCGAAGTGGGGAGAGGGAAAATATACTGAGAATTTCAAAAATAACAAAAATGAAATGGGGGACTTACTTCACTTGGGAGTAGCTTGAGAAAATCACAAAAGCTCGTCCTTTGAGCACAACTTGATCCCACGTTTGAAGAGAAGATTTTATTTTTGTTGGAAGCAGAGATGAATTTTCGTGAAGGGCTAAAAAGGATGAATGAACATGGGCTATTTTATAGACCAAGGGACATAATTTTTTTATAATAAAATAATCATTTAAATTAAACACATGCTAATAATGAGAAAATTCCCGAAATTGCACAATAAATGCTTAAAACATTGCGTTTTTTACTTAGTTCTATTCTGAATTTTGGAAAATATTCAACATGAATGTCGTAGAGCTTTGTCCAAGCTTTCCGATTATATAAAGATCATCGAAATCGGATAAAGGGAACCCAAATTATGACCAAAATATTAAAGGTTGTTTGGTACGCGATAAAAATTTGATTTCGTACCGGAATTGCAAATGGTTTGTCGGATGTCAGAAAAATAATTTCGCAAGTACAACCTCACTCATGGGTGATTTTATATTACGTATTACATCACTCATGAGAAAACGATCATTGAAACTTACATCGGAATGATCGGGGTGCTGCAATCTCCCTTCCTTAAATAGGATTCGTCCTCGAATCTCACTTGGGGATAAGTGTAGGCATTGCATTTTTGCATATCAGCCCGATGATGAGTCTCGTATGGAGACACTACCTCTTTAGTTGTGAAAACCGTGGGAAACGGACGTTGGAAGGGTAAAGTTGGAAATTAGCATTTTGTCAGAGTTAACTCGCTTGTTTCGCTTCGGGTTCGCTTGTTGGACCTCTGTTTTAAAACACACCAAACCCATTAAATCACATCTCACAAATTAAATAATTAAAACATTTAAAATACATCTCACAAATTAAATAATTAAAACATTTAAAATACATGTCACAAATTAATTTAAAACAAATTAAATTAAATTAAATCACATTCACCAATTAAATTGAACTTGAAATTAAATTAAATTAAATTCCTAATTTAAATAAAACACATTCCTAAATTAAATTAAATCACCTTCCTAAATTAAATAAATCATATCCTTAACTAAAAAGAACAAATCAAATCAATTCCCCTAATTAAAAGATTTCCTTATCACATACTAAATTAAAAATATCTCATAATTAATACACAAATTTGATTCCTTCCCCAACAAGGTAAAATCCATCCCCTTGCCTATAAAAATAACCTCTCTCCACACATTCAAACCCTGGCTGACTCTCTCACGAAAAATCACAAACAACAGCCAAAAGTCCCCCATGCAGAAACCCTCATTCACGTAGCAACCCTTCACGCCAACTGACCACTTAAACTGACTCACACACTCAAACAATTGACCACGTGAACTAAACCAAGCCACGCCCTTGATAAGCCTTCACCTAAGCCACACGCCACAACCTTCAACTTCTCACACAAAGCCACCTTGCAAACACACACATACGCTACCTTCACAAACGCCTGAAACCAGCCTTGCCTTCTTCACATTACTGCCAGCTCACCTTCACGTTAAAAGCACAACCCACAAGCCTTCATTCACAGACCCCTTGACCACAAAGCCCTCATCACCCACGCAAACCATCACGCCACTCACTGCCATTAAACACGTCCTTAGCCTGCTCCACTCACTGCCACTAAACACGTCCCTAGCCAGCTCCACTCACAGCCAACACGCCACACGTCCCTACTACCTCGCCTAGCCAGCCTCCTTCAACCTCGCATCTTCCCCACTTCGCTAGCCACACAGCAGCCTTTTGACCAATTCAGCGCATCACACACCTCACGAAAAGCCTTCAAAACTGCCCTCCAATAAGCCCAGTTCAGCCGTATACCACACCATAAACCGTCCCTGAATTGCCTCACAAACTGCCGCATAAAACCCCTCTCTGCACGCCCAAATCAGTCCCCAAAACCTGCCACAAATAGTAACGAAAACTGCCCCCGAAACCCTTTGAAAACTGCCCCCAAACCAGTCCAAATAATCCTCAAAACAGTCCCCTAATTACCAAAAACAGTGACCTGAAAATACAACAAAAACAGCAGCGAAACGGAGTGAAAACAGCGGCCCCCAAACAGCGAAACAACGAGGAAAAAGTTGGATTAGTGAACCAAAAGAGTTGCGGATCATTCACCCTTCCAACGGACGTGTAACGCCCTTTCTTGAGACGACAAAAGAGGTTAGACATGAGGGCACCCTTTTATTTATTATCTTTCGTTTATTTTAGAAATATTATCGCATGAGAGTCGTTTGAGGCATGATGTGATTGTTGGATGAGCGAAATATGTGTTCCCTTTTTTGGTATATAGGATGGAAACCCGGACGTAAATTCCGTAGCCGAATCCGAATGGACGGTAGTGCGGTTTGTACTCGGGATACAACGCCACGTACCACTTAAGAGACACGTATTTCGTCTCATCCAAACTTGTGTTTGAGCATGTTGTAGTTCGTAGGTTATTTATTTGTTATTAAAGCATGATTAGGTTGTTAGCATGTTATTTGTCTTAAGCATGATTTAGTCGATAGAAAGTTATTTCTTTATGCATGATTATGTTGTTTTTACATTAGGGATTTAATTTATATTTATGCTTAGATTCTTATTTATTTCCCGCATTAGATAATTGAGCATGTTTGTGTGTGATTGATGTATTTATTGCGTGTTTGCCGTCATGATAACTTACTGTGAAGTATGCGAACTTAGATATAGGTTCTCATTGTTATTATTATGCATGCGGACTTAGGCGTAGATTACCCTTGAGCATGAATGTTGAATAGATTCGGTTAGTTTATTGCACAAATCATATCATCACAAGTGACATAAGTAAGGGACCATTCCGAACCCAACGGTTTGAGGTCTTCCCTTGCGAGGGGTGAGTGCGGCCTTAAATATTTGTCCCGGTTCACACCAGGTGGCGACTCCATGTTATTTCGTACTCCCAACTAGGCCGCGAGCCTAGAACAGCGTCGCCCAGTTCTGTGTCCTACAGTCTGGCGACTCCACTGGGGATTTAGAGAATCGGCCTCGAAATCATGTATTGTGATGTGTATAATTTGTGCATCAGTTGAGCATTTCTATAGTGGGTTGAGGGGGTTAATCAAAGGCTTTGTTGAAGCTAGGTGATGGTTGGGTGTCTTCCTTCACTCACTACCCTTCGGGGAAAAGCTGTGAAGGCACCTAGATAAATCATTACTTGCAGCTCGTTGTGACATACTAGTTTGGAGGACTCGTTGTTTATTCCTGACAGCAAGCGATAAGGGCCTAAGGGGTTTGGGTACTTAAGAGAGCCTCGCTCCACCCTCCATCTGGGGAATCTACAACGAGAAATCCATTCGACAGTTAGTCACACACCGTAACTCGTTGGCACGTACCGTAAGGTATAAAAAATGTGCACTCACTTGGTCGCTTGAACCCTTGAGTGGGGAGTCCTAGTTGTGGGTAATCCTTCGTCAAACGAGAGCCGTTGTCCACACTCTTGTAAACCCTTATGTGAACATAGTTGTATGACCTATAGAGGCCACCCTTTATGCTTTTGATAACCCCATGCATATTATGTCTCATACATCACATGCATCTCATGCATACATGCATCATGTTAACCCTCATGTCTTAAAAGCCATCATAGATATTCGTTGGGTTAGGGATAAAAGAAGACTTGTCAAAGAAGAGTTTAGCAAACATGGATATTGGGGAAAAGAAAATCGAGAAACAGAGAAATTTACGGAAGAGATAGAAAGACCATTGGGGGCCTTCAAAAAAAAGAAAAGAAGAGAAAAAAAGAGAGAAAAGAAAAAAAAAAGAAAAGAAAAAAGAGAGAAAAAATTGTTTGTTTTTAGTCCTTGATAGTTAGACATAAGTCCGATGATGAAATTGATTGCTTTAGAGTGAAACTTTAGAAACGATAAACTCTTGATGTGCTTTTATCTGATACTTTGAGTGATTGATCTATGTTAGACTCGTAAGCACTTGATTATGGTTCTTAGCAGTGAAAACCTGAGTAGTTGGCAAGGTGACTAGTTGAAGAAATTGCGGGTCGATGAATGACCGCTTGCTTAGATGTCTATCCTGACTTGCTTGTGTTATGATGTGTGGTATGGTTGGAAAAAAAAAGTCTCTAAAGAAAAGAAATAAACCGCCTATAACCGATAAGCGTGAAGCTACCCATGGGCGAGTATTAGGACCACCATGAGGAGAATGCTACCTTAAAGGGTAGGTTTGTTGAAAAAAAAAATGAAAAAGAAAAAAAAATGAAGTTCAAAATGAAAAGAGAAAAGAAAGAGAGAAAAGAGAAAGAAAACCATACCACATTGAGCACAGAAAAGCAACTGCATGCATAATTGAGACATCTAGGTTGTTTGACCCATCGATCCCGATTTTTTGACGAAATCATTGAGTTAGCTTACCTGGGGATGAATCTGCGAAGGAACCTTTGCACACACACCTTGAGTCTAGCATAGATCATTTGTTCAAAGACTTAGATTTGAGTTGCATCGAATGTTTTGAAGGTTCTCTGGTTTCATTACTGAGCATTCTTTGAGGACAATGATATGTATAACTATTGAGACTATTTCGTAGCATGTAATATAGTATGATGATATGGAAGGCCCCACCATGTGGTTCATCTTGACCAAGTGCAAACAGCGGAGAGCAGAAAGCTAAATCAAGACTGAGAGCAACCAGTCTAACTCCTCGTGAATCCGGGACATAACAAGAAATTAAGCCATGAGACCAGAGAGGAGACTGTGCAATCACCTGGAGAACTGGCGGAAGACCTAACCTAACGGAATAGGAAATTCATTCATACATGCATGCATACACGTAACATATTTTGCATTCTTTTTGTGTTTGTTTTGTTTTGTATTCACAGGTTTCAAAGAAGAAAAAGAGAAAGCGGCAAAGACAAGCCAACCAGAATCAGCAACATATGAGTAGTAGTTTTGGGGATGAGTCCCAGGGTTGAGGCCCATATCAGTTTCAGTTTTGGGGATGAATCCCAGAGGGTCGAGGCCCACGCTGTCAGAGTTTTGGAATGAATCCCAGGGTTGAAGCCCGCATTGTCAGCATCAATTTCAGGAATGAATCCTAGAGCCGAGGCCCACATCAGTATAGTTTTGGAATGAATCCGGGAATGAATCCCAGAGCCGAGGCCCACGTCTTCAGAATTTGGAATGAATCCAGGGAATGAACCCTAGGGCCGAGGCCCACGTCATCAGAATTTGGAATGAATCCAGGCAATGAATCCCAGGGCCGAGGCCCACGTCGTCAAAATTTGGAATGAATCCCAGGGCCGAGGCCCACGTCTTCAGAATTTAGAATGAATCCCAGGGCCGAGGCCCATGTCGTCAGAATTTGGAATGAATCCCAGGGCCGAGGCTCAAATCAGCATCAGTTTAGGGCGAGGCCCACATCAGCATCAGTTTGGGGCGAGGCCCGTATTAGCATCAGTATCAGTCTTGCCGGGTATGGCACTCTGGGGGCGAGGCCCACATCTTTATCAATATCAGTCTTGTCGGGTATGGCATTCTGGGGGCGAGGCCAACATTACATCAGTATCAGTCTTGCCGGGTATGGCATTCTGGGGCGAGGCCCACATTACATCAGTATCAGCATTGCCGGGTATGGAATTCTGGGGGCGAGGCCCACATTACATCAGATCAGTTTAGTCCGGGAATGGACATGCCGAGAATGGCACACCAGGAATGGCACTCCGAGAATGGAGATTTAGTCCGAGAATGGACAGTCCGGGAATGGAGATCGGTTCGGGAATGGACCACATCCGGTGATGGTTCGGGAATGGACCTCATCACACCACATCACAGTAACACTCCAAAAATGGAGCACGGTTCAGAAATGGACCATCATCACATCAGCGATACCTCGGAAATGGGGTTTAGCATGCCGAAAATGGCACTCCGGAAATGGAGCACGGTTCGGAAATGGATCATCATCACATCAGCGATGCCATGCCAGAAATGGCACTCCGAAAATGGAGCACGGTTCGAAAATGGACCATCATCATATCAGCGATGCCTCGGAAATGGGGTTTAGCATGCCGAAAATGGCACTTCGGAAATGGAGCACGGTTCGGAAATGGACCATCATCATATCAGCGATGCCTCGGAAATGGGGTTTAGCATGCCGAAAATGGCACTCCGGAAATGGAGCATGGTTCGGAAATAGACCATCATCATATCAGCGATGCCTCGAAAATGGGATTTAGCATGCCGGAAATGGCACTCCGGAAATGGAAAACGGTTCGGAAATGGACCATTATCTCATCACTCGCCAAAAATGGCACTCCGAAAATGGAGCACGGTTCGAAAATGGACCATCATCATATCAGCGACACCCTAGGTACGGGGTTAGCACTCAGACTACTGTGACACCCTAGGTACGGGGTTAGTACGCCAGGTACGACATGTGGACTATTCAGACTATTGTGGCTCTCTAGGTACGGAGACGTCACCGCGACACCCTAGGTACGGGGTTAGCACTCAGACATTTTGTGGCTCTCTAGGTACGGAGACGTCACTGCGACACCCTAGGTACGGGATTAGCATTCAGACATTTGTGGCACTCTAGGTATGGAGACGTCACTGCGACACCCTAGGTACGGGATTAGCATTCAGACATTTGTGGCACTCTAGGTATGGAGACGTCACTGCGACACCCTAGGTACGGGGTTAGCATTCAGACATTTGTGGCACTCTAGGTACGGAGGCGTCACCGCGACACCCTAGGTACGGGGTTAGCACTCAGACATTTGTGGCTCTCTAGGTACAGAGACGTCACTGCGACACCCTAGGTACGGGGTTAGCATTCAGACATTTGTGGCACTCTAGGTACGAAGGCGTCACCGCGACACCCTAGGTACGGGGTTAGCACTCAGACATTTGTGGCTCTCTAGGTACGGAGATGTCACCGTGACACCCTAGGTATGGGGTTAGCACGCCGCGAATGGCACAACTACGACACCCTAGGTACGGGGTTAGCACGTCGGGAATGGCACAACTGCGATGCCCTAGGTACGGGGTTTAGCACGCCAGGAATGGCACATCATCAAATCAGCCCAGGGAACAAAGCCCACAGATGGTTCGGGAACAAAGCCTAGGGGTCGAAGCGCCTCGCCATCACATCAGTTCAGTTCGGTAGTGATTCCTAGAGATCGCAGCATCTTGCAGGGATGAACCTCAGGGGTCGCAGCACCTCACCACCAGATCAACTCAGTTCAAAGTAACAGGCAAGTCAAGTGGAAGTTGGCGAGCCAGGTAATTAAAAATGCATTGCACGTACTTTGATAGGATTGTTATTGTCACACACTGCACAAGTCTCATCAAAGTGGGGGCGACTGTAGGCATTGCATTTTTGCATATCAGCCCGATGATGAGTCTCGTATGGAGACACTACCTCTTTAGTTGTGAAAACCGCGGGAAACGGACGTTGGAAGGGTAAAGTTGGAAATTAGCATTTTGTTAGAGTTAACTCGCTTGTTTCGCTTCGGGTTCGCTTGTTGGACCTCTGTTTTAAAACACACCAAATCCATTAAATCACATCTCACAAATTAAATAATTAAAACATTTAAAATACATCTCACAAATTAAATAATTAAAACATTTAAAATACATGTCACAAATTAATTTAAAACAAATTAAATTAAATTAAATCACATTCACCAATTAAATTGAACTTGAAATTAAATTAAATTAAATTCCTAATTTAAATAAAACACATTCCTAAATTAAATTAAATCACCTTCCTAAATTAAATAAATCATATCCTTAACTAAAAAGAACAAATCAAATCAATTCCCCTAATTAAAAGATTTCCTTATCACATACTAAATTAAAAATATCTCATAATTAATACACAAATTTGATTCCTTCCCCAACAAGGTAAAATCCATCCCCTTGCCTATAAAAATAACCTCTCTCCACACATTCAAACCCTGGCTGACTCTCTCATGAAAAATCACAAACAACAGCCAAAAGTCCCCCATGCAGAAACCCTCATTCACGTAGCAACCCTTCACGTCAACTGACCACTTAAACTGACTCACACACTCAAACAATTGACCACGTGAACTAAACCAAGCCACGCCCTTGATAAGCCTTCACCTAAGCCACACGCCACAACCTTCAACTTCTCACACAAAGCCACCTTGCAAACACACGCACACGCTACCTTCACAAACGCCTGAAACCAGCCTTGCCTTCTTCACATTACTGCCAGCTCACCTTCACGTTAAAAGCACAGCCCACAAGCCTTCATTCACAGACCCCTTGACCACAAAGCCCTCATCACCCACGCAAACCATCACGCCACTCACTGCCATTAAACACGTCCTTAGCCTGCTCCACTCACTGCCACTAAACACGTCCCTAGCCAGCTCCACTCACAGCCAACACGCCACACGTCCCTACTACCTCGCCTAGCCAGCCTCCTTCAGCCTCGCACCTGCCCCACTTCGCTAGCCACACATCATCCTTTTGACCAATTCAGCGCATCACACACCTCACGAAAAAGCCTTCAAAACTGCCCTCCAACAAGCCCAGTTCAGCCATATACCACACCATAAACCGTCCCTGAATTGCCTCAAAAACTGCCGCATAAAACCCCTCTCTGCACGCCCAAATCAGTCCCCAAAACATGCCACAAATAGTAACGAAAACTGCCCCTGAAACCCTTTGAAAACTGCCCCCAAACCAGTCCAAATAATCCTCAAAACAGTCCCCTAATTACCAAAAACAGTGACCTAAAAATACAACAAAAACAGCAGTGAAACGGAGTGAAAACAGCGGCCCCCAAACAGCGAAACAACGAGGAAAAAGTTGGATTAGTGAACCAAAAGAGTTGCGGATCATTCACCCTTCCAACGGACGTGTAACGCCCTTTCTTGAGACGACAAAAGAGGTTAGACCTGAGGGCACCCTTTTATTTATTATCTTTCGTTTATTTTATTTATTTTAGAAATATTATCGCATGAGAGTCGTTTGAGGCATGATGTGATTGTTGGATGAGCGGAATATGTGTTCCTTTTTTTGGTATATAGGATGGAAACCCGGACGTAAATTCCGTAGCCGAATCCGAATGGACGGTAGTGCGGTTTGTACTCGGGATACAACGCCACGTACCACTTAAGAGACACGTATTTCGTCTCATCCAAACTTGTGTTTGAGCATGTTGTAGTTTGTAGGTTATTTATTTGTTATTAAAGCATGATTAGGTTGTTAGCATGTTATTTGTCTTAAGCATGATTTAGTCGATAGAAAGTTATTTCTTTATGCATGATTAGGTTGTTTTTACATTAGGGATTTAATTTATATTTATGCTTAGATTCTTATTTATTTTCCGCATTAGATAATTGAGCATGTTTGTGTGATGATTGTATGTTATTGCGTGTTTGCCGTCATGATAACTTACTGTGAAGTATGCGAACTTAGACATAGGTTCTCATTGTTATTATTATGCATGCGGACTTAGGCGTAGATTACCCTTGAGCATGAATGTTGAATAGATTCGGTTAGTTTATTGCACAAATCATATCATCACAAGTGACATAAGTAAGGGACCATTTCGAACCCAATGGTTTGAGGTTTTCCCTTGCGAGGGGTGAGTGCGGCCTTAAATATTTGTCCCGGTTCACACCGGGTGGCGACTCCATGTTATTTCGTACTGCCAACTAGGCCGCGAGCCTAGAACAGCGTCGCCCAGTTCTGTGTCCTACTATAAGTCACTGAATCTGCTTGATCTAAAATCTCATGGGGCAGAATTGTTGGTCTCTAAAGAATTCCCAAGATCATATAAAGCATGAAATAAATGTGAATACGAAAGTAAGAATGGCGGAATCATACTTACAATGAACGGATGTTGGATGCGTCAAAAACAAAAAATTTTGCTCCTTGAAGTTTCGGCCAAGGTCCTTTCTTTGAATTGAAATCCAAGCTCCAAGCTTTGTTGTTGATTCCAAGCTCAAGGATTGGTTTCCCTATCACCTTGAATGATTCTTTGAATGTGCTAGCAACTAGAAAATTTTGCAACAAAATTTCCTTCTAAAGCCTTGTAGTATTCGGCCAAATGAGAGGAAGGAAGAGAGACTTTTGCTTTTGGTATATTTGATTTCTAAAATCAATTACACTTTTAAAAGTCAAAGCCAAAAATTGGTATATCCTTTTCCAAAAAGGCTAAATCAAATTTGGAGGGAAAAAAGCATTTAAGGCTTCCAACTACTCCCATCATGAATAGTGACTGGATGTCAATCACAAAAAGGTGACTTGACTTCCATCACTAAAGTGACTTGCGATGTGACTTGTGGGCCCCACTTTAATTCAAAATCCGAGTGGGCCCGCGAACACATTCTGGGCTCGGGTTCGCTAATTCCGAATTAACGAATTTTCCGTTGCGACGTAATTAAATCAAATTTAATTAAATAATTATGCCTAGCAAAATTACTATTCACGTCGCTCGCGAATTAATTCTAAATTAATTCGTTTGCCCGAATTAAAATCCAATTTTAATTCCGCGTCGAAATCTAATTTCGTTTAATATATCAAATATATTATTTTATCGATTAATTCCGAATTAATCGTTCTCTCTCTTCAAATAGTATTTTATCCTAGATAAAATCTCTCCGTAATTAATCTCAGATTAATTATGTTCGAATCATACGTCATCGGTGAATCTTCGGGAAGCGACCCATGAGATCCCTGGATATGTTGGCAGTAAATCCGGTCGTCGGACTATCCGAACACATACGTACCTCGTACTACGTTTTTACCGATTTACAAGACATGGTTGGCTTCTAGCAAAGCACCGTGCCTACCCAATTCTCCAGAAATATTCTTAAAGGAATATATAATCTATGTCAGGCGTAGTATACGTAGTATTGCGTATGGCGATCCAGTATCAGATGTCACATGCAAGGCATGAGGCTGGAATAGTGTCTGCCCCGTACGAAGCATATATCGGATCACAAGCAACTAGTCTCTTTAATTTGGTAATCATGACCTAGTCATATTATCGCGATGGTTGCAACACATTAGAGCACCAGTTCTGTATCCCTGTGTGATCATCATCTCCATATGACTGAAGTGATACTTCCGTCTTAACATCACATCCAATACACTACGATTCTCAATAAACCCAGAATAGGCGTACACAGAACTTGTTAAAGTCCCGGACGACCAAAACCAAAGCGTATTGATTGTCGCAAGTACTAGCGATGTAAGTCTCAGGTTAAGACCAAATACACCTACCCTGATTCGGATTCCCATAGACACATAGTCATACTACCAATGGGATTCCGATGGGTTTATCCAGAGCGAAACTGTTTCCGTACCATCGGTAAACACAACCTCTTATCACACTTGCATAAGTATCAAATACTTAATATATGAGAACTATACTGTTACGCTTCCATAACATGCACAAGTGCAATACTAGTCTATTCCGCATTATCGATGTCCAGTCTCGATAATACTACGACTAGGGATATTTAATGATTAAACCGTTATGGATTGATACTGTCTCATATCTTGTAATCCGGAACTAATCATAAGGACTTTTATCATTTATTTATTAAAGTAATCAAATTACAAAATGATAAAATGCAATTTCCATTGTCACATAGTTCATTTGTACAAAAACCACAATGTCTTTTACAAATAGTGACTCTATAGGTCATAATTGTCTAACAAGAATTGCTCCCTAAAACTTACTTGAATCTCAGGCTACTTCTTGGCCTTGCAATACTACCAACTGACTGCTGCTATGTAAACTACACTTGTTCATTGACACCATTATGCTACATCTTGATTCTCCCATAAACTAACATTCTTACGTAAGAAAATTAGATTTACATGCTGGAGTTTGCCTGACGTGACCTGAAATTATAACCGAGGTTGTGGTTCATCGTGATTTATGTTAGGGTTGGTGCTCGGAGTTCCAATCGTATTCATGTCCGATTCATGAATAAGAATACTTCATTTTTCCATAATATTACTTATTTATGGTAGTACTTATTGCTTTTATACACATATTCGATCTAATTACAATTAGATTGAAACTAAATAGGATTTAGTGATATGTATATATTAGACAAAGACCCGATAATATATAATGTAGTGCACAGTTACAAAGTAGTTTGTAATTGACATTGGGAAGTGTCACTACTAGAAGTATATTATCAAATAAATTTCCTGGTCAAGATTTACTAACACGGGTCGGTTAGTAAAATCCGTTGAGACCAGTACACGTCGTATATCGAGACTTGGTCTGATGGTTTATCCCAATGAACCATGAGTCTGGGGAGACTCGTATAGACGTGTAAGTGTTTATATTGGATAAACATTGAATGACTCACCGAAGATTTCTTAATAGATGATACACCAACATCAATAGGAATCTTCTCGGGTCAAGTGAGCATAGTGGTCCTTCGACTTGAGATACCAATGTGGATGTATGAGGCATCCTCCACACTTTGATGGTAGTCACGTCATCGATCTATTTAGATCAGACCTCCGCATGTTCGTTGGGTGTGGACTGATCCTCATGATATCCCGTCCGTATCAAGATAGAATCCGTCAGTTTTGTGTACAGAGCATAGGTATTCAATATGGATTAACAATCTATTAAATCCATGGGCCCGTGGTACACTGTAGAAGTAAGTTATAAGTGTTATTAAGAGATTTCTAATAGAATCGTTGATGAGATTATACCTATAGAGATTTGACATTTTTATCTATATCTCTGGAATAATCCGAATACCTGTGACGGAGGGATTATACGTATGCGATGACCTCGACCTGTATGATTCAGTGAGTTTATCTGTGGTCGTCATAATTTACGGGTGGGTAGATTATGGACACGAAATTAGATTTTATGATGGATATGCCTGAATCTAGAGAGTCCCACTAATGAAACATACTCGTAGAGCACAAGGGCAACTATTATAAATAATATTGATAATTTATAAATCGTTTAACGGTTAAACGAAAAGATACATGCATAGGGGCTATTCGGTCATTTCCAAATTAATGTGTATTTGGATTTAATATATGATTTTATTAAATACACATTAATTATTTTTCAAATAAAGTATTTGACACTCGTCACCAATATATATATATATATATATATTGTGGAATATTTAAAGTAAATATGATACATGACACGCTCGAAAAGTGGTCTTTTACTCCCAAGTATAAGAGTTTCGAAGTAATAAAATAGTCCGGTGAGTCCGAGGTCGATCCACAGAGAAGAGATTTAGCAAAATAGAATAATGAACAGTGCGGAAAAGAAAAGTTTGATTTATTGAAGTAGTTGGAGACTTTTAGGTTGGAATAATAGAATGAAATGCTGGAGTTAGGGGATCCACTTTTAGTCTTTTAAACATTTAGAAATCTCGATTTATTATAATTTATAAATTGCCTTTGTTACCCACTTAATTTATTACAGGAATTAATTATGCTAATATAAAGAACCAGCCATAAAGGCGGTAATCATTTATGTCGATAATTAGTCCTACCAAGGTACTAAGTATGCCAAAAACATAAAACCGGCCATAAAGGCGGTGATACCGTTTATCTATAACAAGTCATATCAAGGTACTTAATTATGCCAAAATCGTATAAAACTAGCCATATAGGTGGTGGAAAGATAAAACTAGCTATAAAGGCGGTAGACAGATAAAACCAGCCATAAAGGCGGTAGAAAG